>CAWTZC010000516.1:0-11068 GCA_963919715.1 Microtus obscurus
AATAGTTACTGGCTTCCCATACCCACATGCCCCAGTAGTTTTAATCCTTGACAGCCAGATTTTAGTCTGCATTTTCATTTATGGAAATCCAGTGAGAGGTAAATGAAGGGATTAAAGATATTATTAGGAGGCTGTGCAGTTACTGACTGGGGGAGAACCATGTTAGCCAAACACAGACAGAATACTGCATCCAGGTTGAAATTTATCAGGTATACTGTTTTGTGGTATGGTATGGATTGGCTATATTATTCAGTAATAGACTTTTATGACCAGCTAATGATGGTTAACTTGCAGGCATCATTACCAGAGAGATGGAGTTGATGAAAGTTTAAACTTAGAACCTTCTCTAATATCTAACAAAATTGAGGACACCTTCCAAAAATAGAATTTAAAATGCTGTTGGAGATGGAATAGATTCAGTAATATTAGAGTTAATACTGGAGGAACTTCTTAATAGATAAAATAATATTTTTTAGCACATAATGCATTTGCAAACGCAAGCACCATATTTGATATATGGACTCACGGAATGACATTAGGTAGACAATTTTGATTTCAACAGAAACAGTATAACTGGGGACAACTAATGAACAAGACTCAAGAGAAATTTCAGCCCATTAATATAAAAATTTAATATGTATTTTAAACTTCTGCAATTAATTTGATGATCAATAGTTTTTACTTTTAACACTTTCTGAGGGAAAAGTTTTAAATTTTTATTATATTTTCCTACCCTAGGTAATAACCAGAAATTCTGCAATTTCCGGAATTAGGAAGCAACATAAACTTTGGAATAATGTTTGGTGGCTGGCTCAGGCTTTTTTTCTGTTCCTGGAAAATATTTCATATCACTAAGTTATGGGGGATATTAATGGCAGTGGGAGGCTCCAGGAAAGACTTTTCAAAGAATGTTGACAGTCACGAAAGTATCAGCAATCAAATCCACTCCTGGTGGGGGGCAACATCTCATCTTCTTCAATATGGTTGCTTATCTGCACATGTGGTTGGTGTATGGAATTAGGCAATGTCCAGCCAAGGTAGGTAAATCCTCCCAAATTTTTTTTGTCTCTCTCGGTGACCACCTAATTAACATATGCTGTGGGGAATTAGCCAATAGCTTAGATAGGTACCTTGGACGATGTAGTTACTGGCAGTGCAGAAGAAAAAGATGGCCCATTTTTTTGTGGATGGTAGTTCCAGTGCAAGAGGACTGCGGATTGTTGCCACTTTACTGTGGAGTATTACATAAATAAATCTTGTCATAACGCTGTTGGGGAACTTTTGGTATATGCTAAGACCTGGAGAGTGGAAATGGACTACTAGTGATAACCTCACCCCCTGGTTCGACGCGGGTGTGATTAATGAGGTCTTAGGCAGACCTTTTTCTTTTCATGTATCCGTTATTTTGTTTCAAGTTTGATCAAAGTTGGCAACTGCTTTTGACTGAGGCATACATGCAATATAAAGAAATACCAGTGTGCTATGGATTAACAGGGAGCTTGGTTGGTAGATCAGACCTAAGAATCATTGAAGCAGTGGATGTGATGAGACAAAAACAATTGCCCGGGATTAAGGAATTGTGAAATAGAACCCATTTTCATGCTATTTTGATTAAGATTTTAGAGGAGCTGCTTAAGTTATGGGTGGTTTGAAAGAAAATGGTCTAAGTGGACTATTAGGGAGGTGTGGTTAGGTGGAGGAACTTGTCACTGTGGGGGCGATTCTGGGGTATTTTTGTTAAGATCCCTCATATGACTGTCAGTGATGCAGATGGACAAATCAGATTCCATAATGCAATCTGCCTGCACAGTGCTGTGCTCGAGATCACATCTGTTGCACACCTGCAGTGTCCTAATAATCATCTGTCTGCACACTGCTGTGTTCCCAAATACATCTGCTTTTGCACACACAGTTGTGCTCCCTGCATAAATCTGCCTGCACACTGCTGTGTCTCACATCACACCACTGCGTGCATACTGCTCGTGGTCCTCACATCATATCTGTCTGCGCACCACTATGTTCCCTCACACCTACATCTGCTCTGTACACCGCTGGGTCCACATAAGATGCACAATGCTGGTAGCTGAGATATGAAAAGTCCCACACCAATTGCTCTGCACACCGTGCTCCCACATCACATCTGTCTTCGCACACTGCTGGTGTTCCCTACATCACATCTGTCTGCACACTGCTGTGTTCCCACATAATCTGCCTGCACACAGCTGCGCCCCCACACCACATCTGCTCCGCACAGTGTGTAAATTGCCTGCACAGCGCAGAAGTGCTGCCACATCGATATGGAACGGACACAATCTGCTCACACCGCTGTGCAATTGTGACATTGTCTGCACTTGCTATGATAAGAAGGGTGCTCATATAATGACATTTACACCACATCTGAGTACAGGTACATACATCGTCTGACACTGAGTGGTCCACATTAATCTGTGAATTCACTATGTACCTCACACCACATCACTGTACAGAGCCGTGCTCTCTGTCACTGATGATAATGGAGTGAACTTTGAAACGGGAAGCTGCCACCTCAATTAAATGTTTTCTTTGAAAGAGTTGCTTAATATGGGATACATCAAATAAAAACCAGATATATTTTTACCTGATTGGGCCCTACTGTAGATTAAATATTAATAATAGTTGATGACCTCAGTCTGATCGTGCAGTTATGTAAAAAAGAGAACTCATAATAGTAATTTAGTTTATCCAAATCCAGCCTTTCAGACGTAATACTGGACAAATGGGATGGAAGTTGATTTTAAATTGGAAAAAGGGATCGATATAACCTTCACAATTAAGTAAACTTTCAAGGTTTGCTAAAATTACTCAGAGAGTACTAACTGATTTAAACTGTAAAGATAATCAAGATATACAAGTTGACGCTGACAGTTTGTGAAATGAAAATGTAATTATTTCCAGAGACAGGTTTGGAGGGAGAAAGCAATTTTATCATATATAGTGAAATTTGTTTCATCATATAATCTGATGTGAATAAGAAAAAGAAAAAGTTAAGTAAAAAGTAGTATAAATATAAATAAATAGGATAAAATTGATTATATGAAAGTTGATTATAACATATTGAGTGTTTGAATAAAATGGAAATCAAAAGAGGGAAGTTTCAAGCTAAGCAGTCCTCAGATGCAGCACAAATGTCTGATGGAATGTCACCTAGAGTAAGTGAGACACTGCTTCCTTAAGGACTAGGGATTCAGATCGTAGTCCTACATGTTGTACTGATACCTTGATGCAATGTTTGGAGACACCTTGGCTGCAAAGACATAACTACCTGGAAGTAGAAAAGTCTGACAAAAAAACCAATCCAAAACAACAACAAATATGTTCTCCTTATCTAAAGGAAGAATTATTTCTTATGTCTCCAACGCCTCACATGAGCAGGAGGATGGGTTTTTTTGCTCAGTGGAGGATTAGAGTCTGTATCCACATCTCAGAGGTTTAAAAAGATAGGAAGGACCCAATAGTATTTGCTCTAAGTTTTCTTGAACTGACATGCAAATGATTCTGTGAAGAGGGTGACATTGTTCATAAACCCACCACCCAACTGTTATGGGACCCTATATGCTAGTCCAATGGGTTATGTCCTTTATCTGAGATTCAGCCTTTTCTTAGCAAAAAATAATTATGGCCTAAAAACAAGTTCATTAAAGAGTATATTAGATATTTGTATCAAGCTAGAGTGAGAAAGTTATTTATAGAATATCAAGAGTGTCTTTGATAGTTGATATACCTGTTGAGTCACAAAGGATTCTATGATGAGATTTATCAACTTTAGGTCTAAGAGGAGATGACTAAAAGAGTTCTCGCCTGAGCTCCAGTGTGGTGCTTGGAGAGAAGATAATTGAGTTACCTGATAGAGAGGTAGGTGACAGGCCTAGGTCTACAAAGAGTAAATCGGCAATGAGGGGATGCCTGTGGAAGTGTTAAGAAATCTAAAAGCACAATATTGTTAAAACTCATTTAATCTCGGTTATCTTGCTTTCCAAATTATATTTAAATAATTGATTATTTTTAAAGAATGTAGAAACATGCTTATGGGTATGGTGGTGGATTTGATCAAGATGTGGGAGTTAGGTATATTGTAATTCAGGATAGGAATGTAAAAGATAAAATTCTGTGAAAAAAAAATGAGGAAACATTAATTTTAATGATCTTATCTAGTATTCTCAGAGTTAGGAATGATAGTTTCCTCAAAAAGCCTAACATAGTATTTCAATTCTAGTAAGGGAAGCATATCTCATCTCTTGTGTGGCATTGGATCATACATGTGTGGAGTGCTCTCATTACCATGCATAAACATCATCCAATTGAGATCAAACCAACCCCCTTTCTTTACCTTTCACCCTCATGGAAAATAAATTGATAATTCCTTCCAGTCATTGAAGGGATTGCTGCACTGCTTGCATGTGTCAGGGGGTGGGAAATGACATCTCTGAGTTAAATTAAAAGTGTATTTGGTGCGGGGGTGGTGGGCACGCCTTTAATCCCAGCACTGGGAGGCAGAGGGGATCTCTTGTGAGTAAGACCAGTCAGCGTCAACAAGAGCTATTCCAGGACAGTCAAACACAGAGAAACCCTGTCTTGAAAACCAAAACCAAAAAAAAAAACAAAAAAAAAAAAAAAAAAAAAAAAAAAAGAGTATTAGTCCACATGTTATTCAACCGGTAGAAATTTTTTAAAAAACAATGTTAGTTTTAAGACACCTAAGAGTTAAAGGGAAGTTGAAAGATGCTATAAAAGGCCCCCTGTAACCTATCCAGTTTACCTGGTGACTTGTAGAATAGCTACAGTGCACACCAAACTGAAAAAATTTGATCAGTGATGTGAAGTGTTGAGGGATCAGTTTGTTTGGAACACACTGAAGGCCTAGGCTGTGCATGGCAAACATGGTTGCAATGTTTCCCCTTTCTACAAAACGACTAGATTACGTGAAGCTACTATCAAGGTTATTTATTTGGCCACTGACTCATTCCTGAGGCAAAACATTTAAGGTGATTAAGCATAAAGGGATTTACAACCACCAGTCAGACTGGCCCTTTGTTGCTTAAAATCAGTCATCAGAAACAACTGCTCGCTGTACATGCTGCTGTCTTTGCAGTTGGGTGCCCCTCCGGGGAAAAATCTCCTTTGTGCCAAGAACCTAGGTGGGGTGTCTGTACCTCGACCCGTAAGGGTTGTCCTGCTGCAGGTGGTGCAAACAGATTAAAGCACAGAGTCAAAGATGTTTGAAACCAGCCAAGGTTCTGCCACTTTTTTAAATATGGTGTGATATAAAAATGATTCCGCGGGGAATGAGTGGACCTGGCCTTGTTTGTTGAGAGAGGGGAGAATGCAACCCTCCAGGCTTTAGCAAAGAGGATCCTTTGGATGGCAGAAATATGGCGGGTGGTGTAGTTTGCCTGTTTTTTGAGTTTTTGCTGAAATCTGGTGTCAATTTTTAACTGTACAAAAACGTCAACAGGTCGTGATTTCTCTGACTTGACTACTGTGTCCCCCTCTGCATGACAGAGCCTGGGGGATCGACCCCTTCCTCACAGAGACCTTACCAACCACTTGGAAACTAGGGCTTTGATCCCGTTCCCTAGAAAGGGAATTATATGAAAAAACACAAGAATCACATTATGATGCATCCATGTAAAAAATAGACTGCATCCTCAGAAAATCAAAAGACAAATTTTCCTTCCTCCACTTCCCCGAGATGCGCTGGTCCTCTGTCCTAGGCTGCTTCTCAGCTCTGCCTGTCCTGCCTGTGTCTCTGCTGCTCCAAGCTTTTCTCATAATTTGGAGAAAGGATAAAAGGGATTTAGTATTAGTAATAAAATATCTTCGATGTAAGTAGTGAATTAGGTGTACGAACAGGGGGCATCCTCCCTTACACATGTGGGCTTAAATAAAGCTTGTATGATGAAGTGCACATGAGAAAGTATTACTGCGGAGGTAATACTTTGCATCTTTATATGGTATATATCCCCACTATCACTAAGATCAAGGAACCACAATTTTTGGATAATTGAAGAATTTGAATAGATTCACACAGTATGTGACCAACTTGTGTGACAGAATGGGAAAATTCCTGCTCTCTTGTTTTAAAATTCCTCTCATGTCCTTTCTATGTAACCTGGGAAATTTTCAGTCGTGACATCTTATAATATTAACCACAGAATGAAAATAAAGCATAAAAAGTGATTTTTATTAATTGCTATGAAAGGAGTTTTAAAATTTTACAGGAAACCTATCCTAAAATGCGCATGTGGGACTGCTGTGTTTCATTGCTGTGGGAGAGAGACATTGTCTTACAAGAATTAGATTTCAGCTATGATTTATCTTCAGCACCGAGTACAAATGTTGAGTTGGCAAGTGATGTGAGGGTAATATAGTAAATACAGATCTTTTTGACTTCTGGGAGTTTGTGGGATTTGCAGTTGCGTGAATGGAAAAGTGTTAACCAATCACTGGAGTGGGAAACATGGCTAATGAACTTTATACTGCTGAGACTTAAATGTGTTCTCTGAGATTGCTTCCTTTCTATGTCCCAGGTGGGTAGGTAGATAGAGGCACCTGGTTATAGATCAGCATTCCTAGTGTTGAAACATAGGTAGTTTCCAAAGGGATAAGTTATCTTTGACACAGGAGGTTTGGAGTTATTCCTGTTTTCCACATTGGCCATTTATCGAACTTCGAATTCACACTGGTTGGCAAAGTAAAATATTGCCTTAAATTGGTAATTTTCAAATTGACAATATACTATGTGTTGTGGGAATTATGGAAGTTTAGAGTATTTTATTTATTGCTTTTCAAGATTTATTAGAGTTAGGGACATTTTCCCAAGTCTACTCTATACTTTGTTTTAGTTGAAAGATAACCAGCAAAAGATATGTAAAAGATCATAAAATAGATAAATTATTAATTCCAGAAAATAACTGTTTGGGGAAAAGTGGCCATCTCCAAGTTTCCCGTTTTAGTTGACACCATTTTTGTCACCCCTGTAATTAAGTGTTGTAGATGAAGAATGAGGGGGTGGGGGTTGGTTAGACTTCAGGGGTTCAGCTCAGTGAATGTGATAGAGAGTACAGAAAGATTTGCATGTGTGAGTAGATGAGGGGAATATGCTTTTGGGAAGGCAAATGAATTGGGAAACATGGAGAGTAAGAATATCAGTGCCATATCTGTATTAATAACAGTATCTAGTAAGACCCTCTATAAAAGTGGTAAACAACTAGAGATAGGAAGTGAGATGTGATCACAACACAAAAATCCTCTGTTTGGTATAATGTTTGCCATATGTCATTTCAGTAATGTAAAATGAGTGATGTAGATAGGCTTTACTTTGATGAAGTAAGAGAATATGTGAAATTCAAGTATAATCTAGTAAGAATGTAGAAGAGCTTCTAGGGCGCAGGATGTAGCTGAACCACAGTATTAATGTTTATTTTCTGTTACTGGGCCTTGACCAGTGAGTAAAGTGGTGTGCAATGTTGTTACTACAGACTGTGGCTAGTGCCTTATTAAGGAATATAAAAATAGAATATAAAGAAGAGTGTTTGAGTGTTCTGGGTGTTAGGAACAAAATGGCATAGATATGGTGGTTGGATAAATAATGGACACTTTATTGCTCAGAGTTTTAGAGGATGATCAAAGATAAAAGTAAAAGGAGTGGAGATTCAGTGGTTGGTGAGGACTGGTGTTGCAGTGTGGACAATGCTTCTAGATATCCTTAATGTGAAGAAACATTCTGGAAAATATGTATTGTCCATTCATAAGAATTTGATCTGTTAATGATGTGGGAGGGTTTTATGAATAAAGAAACTGCCTAGGCCATTCATTAGGGCCAACCCCTAGTGGGTGGGAGTAAATAAAAGGATTCTGAGGAGAAGGAAGTGGAGTAGGGAGTGCATGATGTTTCAATCCAGAGAGACACAGGCTAGAAATCTCCGTAAGCACACATGGGGGCTAGAATCAGAAATGGGCTAGTCAGGTGAAGAGCTAGCCAATAAGAGGCTGGAACTAATGGGCGCAATGTTGAAAGAACACAGTTCTGTGTAATTATTTGGGATGTTAAGTGGGAGGGCCGGATATAGGAGGACAGACAGTTGGTCGTTATTTATTACAACATGTTAACCTTCTAGGAGAGTCTGCCTCTTAATAATTACTGTAGGGTGTTACAGAATATATGTTTTGAGAGGGTGCAGGTATGTAATGTCATAGATTGTTTATTCATGAGAAATTTGATCACAAACATATTGAGAAATATTTGAAGAAATTCAGATAAAATAGTAGTATTCAAGTAAAATATTTTAAGTTGCTGAACGCTTTTTTTAGATTGAGTGAGGGGACATGGATTAGTAATATTATATAGTGGTAGTGCTGAGCCTATGGATGCAAAAGTCAGGTATATTTTTGAAGGCTGATGCATTAAAAGACAAATTGTCCCTTTCTGAAGATCTATTTCAGAGTGTGAAAATAAAAATATTTTAATTTGTGTATTTGAGTTAATAATAATTAGAAAGACCCCTTATAAGAAGCTGTAATGTTACTTTAGCAAAAGATTCATTTGGACCATAGAGACACTGTTATATGCATTTGGGCACCATAAAGATATCTTAATTTAATGAGTATATTGTATTAATTGAAATAAAGACCTAGGGGTGGAAATAGAGACAATTTGCAACTCACTACTGAAATATTAAATTCCTGTAAGAGGATCACCTGAACTATTACAGAATTTAAAGAAAACCATTCATTCTGAGAGTAAAAATATTTATGATAAGAAAATGGAATTGATTCAAATATAATTTTCAGCTATGGCATAATAAAATACTGAAAAATGGAATCACAGAGATAAAACTAAAGTTAAATAAAGGTGAAGTATATTAAATTAAGGCTTAATAAGTGTGTCCAAAGGCTGGTATTGTGGGGATGAAGCCTGTACTGCTAACATTTGGGAGGGGGAGGATGGGGGAGATTTGAGTTCAAGGGGCCAGACTACAGAGGTTTGGCAAGTAAGAGGGTCCTGTCTAAAAAAAATAAAGATAGGTAGATATAGTTTGTAGTAAAGCACTTTCAGTGCTAAAGGTAAGGCCCTGAGTTTGATTTTGAGTAAAATAAGTAAGGTGTGGAATCAGCTGTTTGATGGGATTGGGGTTTTGGAAGTATTTGGTTCCACACATTTGGAAAATTTTGCACACCATAATGGTAATTGGGAATAAAAAAGTAAAAAACCAGGATTTCCCCAGAAATTATGACTGTTAGGGTTTAGAAATAATAAATGAAAATATATATGAGGTATGAATAAGAAAACATGTTTTGTTAATATAATGTATTTAATAAAAAATATAAATTTCAGATGAAAAGACAGGCATATACTGCAGGGGTGCTCTGGTTTAGTGAGGAGAGAGGATGATGCAGAAACAGAGCATCAAATGTGAGGAGGAAGAAGAAGGTGACAGTTAGGGACACCGATAGTATTAGGAGAGAACCAATATGGCAGGAGCGTCATTGAACAACCAAGTGTAGTGAGACTGATGCCAAAGTGAGTGAGGGTTTAGAGTATAGAGCATGGTAGATTGACAAAGGGAAATTATTGGAATGACTTGGGGATGTGATCCATAGTCAAACAAGACTGATTATGAATGGAAGGTTCAGGAACCCAGCAAATGTCAATCCATGTGTCTGGATAATGTCTAAGTTTCCTCAGTACATGTTAGGGAAATCTGAAGAAATAGGCTTTGACTGCCAGTGAAGGAATGGATTTGCTAGGGAGAGCAAGAGCAAGCAGGAAAGAGCAACAGCTCCCTTTCTCTACGTCCTTATATAAGCTTCAGCAGAAGGTGTTTTACTAGAGATCAGGATTAGAATGGATTTTTATATTTCAAATTAAGTAAAATTCCCTACAGTAGACCCATTTTGGGTTTTAGTTAGTTTAAAATGAGGAAAGAAGAAAGAATAGTATCATAGATATTATAATCCTGTTTTTGAAATTAGGCCATAAATGTTTTAATTTTAATTTTGAGTATAAGCATTAACAAACTGATCAGTTGGAATAGAAATGTAGTTTTAGATTTTCGTTTTTTTTATTTTTTTAAAATTTTTTTGAAATTATGTACATATAGAATTTGAGAAATTTTATATGCTCTATTCCCATCTTGTCCCCTGCCCATTGCATTAGCTACCTTTTTGCTACTGTGATGAAAAGCAAAGGAAGAAAGAGACGGTTTAGACTTATGACTCTGAGGGGGAGAGTCCAACCTGGTGGAGGCATCCTGGCTGTGGAACAGCACCAGGAGCAGAAGAGGATGCTCACATTTCATCCACATACAATAGAGGAGAGGGGAACAGGAAGTGGGGCAAGGTAACAACCTCCAGAATTTGCTGTCTCTGACTTACTTCTTCAGTCAACTTCCAAAATTCATTGTTCTTTCCCCATAAAATAGCACCACTGGTGACTCAGTGTAAGATGGGGGAATTTGTATTAGACCATCACATGCACTGGAAATCCTTCTTCATATGGACAAGTTTTCCTTCTACTTTATGGTGCTCTCCCTCTCTCTCTCTCCCCCTCTCTCTCTCTCTCTGTGTGTGTGTGTGCGTGTGCGCACCCACACCAGTACATGTGCCCCCCACTAAGTTTAAATTTCAAGTTGATTGCCTGAGCGTGGGTAGGAGGTTATTTATTGGAACATGAGTAACTTGTCAGTGGCTAAACCACTGAAGAAAAATCACATCACTCCTTCAGTGATAATACATCATTAGGATGGGGTGGAGGTCACAGGCCCCTCCACTAATGCATCATGAAATATTGACAGGCACAATCATGTATAGGTCTTGTGCAGACAGCCACATCTGGGGTAGTTTGTGAGTGTAGTGCATGCCATGTCCATCAGATCTCTTTATTGGGTAAATCTCTATTCTCTGACTTCTTTATGTTCTTTTGGCTCCTTCTTCTGTGATGTTCCCTGAACCTTGGAGGAGTTAATATAGAATAAGATAACATTGGATTCAAGACCAAGAATGCCACTGATAGTTATTTTTGGAGCTTTGT
>CAWTZC010000517.1:0-21640 GCA_963919715.1 Microtus obscurus
CAATAATCATCTGGGGATCAAGCCATTTTTTAGCTTTTATCCTGCCCTTTTGTACCAGACAGGCTACTGGTTTAAATTAAGAGTTTAATATCTTAATTGGCAAAACTTGAGAAGATTTTGCCATAAACAACATTTTCATAAAAATGTTGTAGAATAAGGTTTATATTTAATATGCACACTTGCCATAGCTGCATTATAATTAATATATTGTATTTGTTGATTATTGTATACTTTACCTGTTGATTTATATTTTACCTGTTTTTGAGTACCTGTTAGGCAGCTTTAAGCTCTCCTCTGTTTGAAACTGTTTTTTTTTTATTTCATTTTCTATTCTAAGATGGCTCCTTAATTAAGATGTGTGCTTCTCTGCTACCCTAACCAACCTTCCTTTATCCCAAACATCCCGTTTCCCCAGGTTCCCCCATCCTCCCCTTCTCACATTTCTCTCCCCTTCTCCCCTCACCCCCTCCATCACACCCCCAAGATCCCCAAATTTTTGCCCGGCAGTGGTCTACTTCCCGCCAGGAGGATAAGCTATATGTTTTTTCTTTCGGTTCACCTTCTTATTTAGTTTCTTTAGGATATCAAATTATGAGCTAGCTGACCTTTATTTATCTCTAGAAACCAGTGTAGTGTAATTACATCCCATGTTCATCCTTTTGGGTCTGGGTTACCTCACTCAGGATAGTGTTTTCTATTTCCATCCATTTTCATGCAAAATTCGCGAAGTCATTGTTTTTTACCACTGAGTAGTATTCTAATGTATATATATTCCATACTTTCTTCATCCATTCTTCCATTGAGGAGCATCTAATTGTTGTTTCAGGTTCACTGTACAAATAGTGCTCTGCTGGTGAACATGGTGAACAAATATCCTTGTCATATGATCGCGGGCATCTCGTAGGTATATTCCCAAGAGTGGCATTGCTGGGTCCATGGGTAGGTTGATCCCAAATTTCCTGGCGAAAAAGCTTACTGCTTTCCTAAGTGGTTGCACAAGTTTGCATTCCCACCAGCAATGGATGAGGTACCCCTTTCTCCACAGCCTCTCCAGCAAAGGCTATCATTAGTGTTTTTTGATTTTAGCCATTCTGACAGGTGGCAAAGGTGATATCTCAATGTTGTTTTGATTTGCATTTCCCTGATGGCTAAGGAGGCTGAGCATGACCTTAAGTGCCTTTTGGCCATTTGAACTTCTTCTGTTGGGAATTCTCTCTTCAGATCAGTGCCCCACATTTTTTTGGTGGGTTAATTAGCATTTTAAAGTCTAGTTTCTTGAGTTCTTTATATATTTTTGGAGATCAGACGGTTTGTAATCCTCGTTGTCGGGGTGGGTGAAGATCTTCTCCCAGTCAGTGGGTTCCCTTTTTGTCTTAGTGACAGTGTCTTTTGTTTTACAGAAGCTTCTCAGTTTCAGTAGGTCCCATTTATTCAATGTTGCCCTTAATGACTGTGCTGCTGGGGTTATACCTAGGAAAAGCGATCGCCTGTGCCCATCTGTTGTAGGGTACTTCCCACTTTCTCTTCTATCAGGTTCAGTGTGTGTTCAGATTGATATTGAGGTCTTTGATCCATTTGGACTTGAGTTTTGTGCATGGTGATAGATATGGGTCAATTTTCTTTCTTCTACAGGTTGACATCCAGTTGTGCCAGCACCATTTGTTGAAGATGCTTTTCTTTCTTCCATTGTACTATTTTAGCACCTTTATCGAAAATGAGGTGTTCATAGGTTTGTTAAGGATCCGGGGTCTTCTACCACAGATTCCATTGGTCGACTTCTCATTTTTATGCCAATACCACACTGTTTTCATTACTGTAGCTCTATAGTAGAGTTTAAAGTCAGGGATGGTAATGCCTCCAGAAGTACCTTTATTGTACAAGATTGTTTTAAGACTATCCTGGGTTTTTTGTTATTCCATATAAAGTTCAAGTTATTGTCCTTTCAAGATCAGTGAAGAATTTTAATGGGATCTTGATGGGGATTGCATTGAATCTATAAATTGCCTTTGGTAGGATTGCCATTTTTACTATGTTGATCCTCCCAATCCAAGAGCAAGGGAGATCCTTCCATTTTCTGGTATCCTCTTCAATTTCTTTCTTCAGTGCCTTAAAGTTCTTGTCAAATAGATCCTTCACTTCTTTGGTTAGAAAAGTTACCCCAGAGATATTTTATGCTGTTTGTGGCTATCGTGAAAGGTGATGCTTCTCTGATTTCCCCTCTCTGCTTCCATATCCTTTGTGTATAGGAGGGCGACTGATTTTTTGGAGTTGATCTTGTATCCGGCCACATTACTAAAGGTGTTTATCAGCTGTAGGGAGTTCTTTGGTGGAGTTTTTGGGGTCGCTTATGTAGACTATCATATCATCTGCAAATAACGAAAGTTTAACTTCTTCCTTTCAATTCGAATCCCCTTGATCCCCTTATGTTGTCTTGCTATTGTAAAACTTCAAGCACTATATTGAAGAGGTACTGGAGAGAGTGGACAGCCTTGTCGTGTTCCTGATTTATAGAGTGGGATGGCTTTGAGTTTCTCTCCGTTTAATTTGATGTTAGCTGTCGGTTTGCTGTAAATAGCTTTTATTATATTTAAGTATGACCCTTGTACTCTAATCTCTCCAAGACTTTTATCATAAAGGGATGTTACGAATTTTGTCAAAAGCTTTTTCAGTATCTAATGAAATGATCATATGGTTTTTTTCTTTCAGTTTATTTATATGATGGATTACATTGATAGATTTTCGTATGTTGAACCAGCCTTGCATCTCTGGTATGAAGCCTACTTGATCAAAATGGATAATGTTTCTAATGTATTCTTGGATACTGGTTCGCCAGTATTTTGTTGAGGATTTTTGCATCGATGTTCATGAGTGAGATTGGCCTGTAATTCTCTTTCTTGGTTGAGTCTTTGTGTGGTTTTGGTATCAGAGTGATGGTAGCTTCATAAAAGGAATTTGGCAATGACTCTTCTGTTTCTATATTGTGAAATACCTTAAGGAGTATAGGTATTAGGGTCTTCTTGGAAATTCTGGTAGAATTCCGCATTGAAACACGTCTGGTCCTGGGCTTTTTTTTGGTAGGGAGTGTTTTTAATAACAGCTTCTATTCTTCGCGACTGACAGGTCTATGATTTGCTCACCTGGTCCTGATTTAACTTTGTGTATATGGTATTTATCTAAAAAAGTGTCCATTTCTTTTACATTTTTCAGTTTTGTGGCATACAGGCTTTTGTAGTAAAGATCTAATGATTCTCTGAATTTCCTCGATGTCTGTAGTTATGTCCCCCTTTTCATTTCTGATCTTATTAATTTTCAGATTCTCTCTGCCGTTTTGATTAGTTTGGATAGGGGTTTATCAATTTTGTTGATTTTCTCCAGGAACCAGCTTTTTGTTT
This sequence comes from Microtus obscurus, assembly GCA_963919715.1. Lineage (NCBI taxonomy): Eukaryota > Metazoa > Chordata > Mammalia > Rodentia > Cricetidae > Microtus > Microtus obscurus. The sequence goes on from CAWTZC010000517.1 coordinate 3,393, forward strand.
CATTGATTCTTTGGATTGTTTTCTGTGTTTCTATTTTGTTGATTTCAGCCCTCAGTTTGACTATTTCCAGTCTTCACTCCTCCTAGGTGAGTCTGCTTCTTTTTTTTCTAGAGCTTTCAGGTGGGCTGTGGAAGTCTCCAATGTATGCTCTCTGTTTTTTCTTGTAAGTGGGCACTAAGGGCTATGAACTTTCCCCTTAGGACTGCTTTCAAAGTGTCCCATAAGTTTGAGTATGTTGATTCTTTATTTTCATTGAATTCAAGGAAGACTTTAACTGTTTTCTTTTTATTTCTTCTTTAATCCAGGTGTGGGTCAATAGTTGACTATTCAGTTTCCATGAGTTTGCAGGCTTTCTGGGGTAGCATTGTTGTTGAATTCTAACTTTAGTCCGTGGTGATCTGATAAGACACAGGTGGTTATGGATATTTTTTTGTAACTGTGGAAGTTTGCTTTGTGTACCGAGGATGTGGTCAATTTTCGAGAAGGTTCCATGAGCTGCAGAGAAGAAGGTATATTCTTTCCTATTTGGGGTGGAATGTTCTATAGATGTCTGTTAAGTCCATTGGATTCAATACCTCCATTAATTCTCTTATTTCTCTGTTAGGTTTCTGTCTGATTGACCTGTCCATTGGTGAAAGAGGCGTGTTGAGATCTCCCACTATTAGTGTGTGCGGTTTGATGGCGTCTTTGAGTTTTAGTAATGTTTCTTTGCTACATATGTGGGTGCTTTTATATTAGGGGGCATAGATATTCAGGATTGAGACCTCATCCTGATCAATTGTTCCTGTTATGAGTATAAAATATCCCTCTCCATCTCTTTCTGATTGATTTAAGTTTGAAGTCAACTTTGTTAGAAATTAGTATGGCCACACCAGCTTGTTTCTTGAGGTCCATTTGCTTGATAAACCTTTTCCCATCCCTTTACTCTGAAAGTAGGTGCCTATCTTTGTGGTTGAGGTGTGTTTCTTGTAAACAGCAGAATGTTGGATCCTGTTTCGCGTATCCAATCTCTTAGCCGTGTCTTTTTATAGGTGAGAGTTGAGTCCATTGACATTAAGGGATATTAATGACCAGTGGTTGCTAACTCTGGTCCCTTTTTTAGTCATAGGGTTTGTTGTTTGCTTTTCTTTTAGTTGCGCTGGTAAAGGGTGTCTAGAAGTTTGAGTTATTGTGGTCATTGTTGGTCTCCTTGGTTTGTGATTTTCCTTCTATTACTTTCTGTAAGGCTGGATTTGTAGCTACGTATTGTTTAAATTTGTTTTTTTATCCTGGAAAATTTTGTTTTCTCCATTTATAGTGAACGAAAGCTTGGCTGGGTATAGTAGTCTGGGCTTGCATCCATGTTCTCTTAGCTTCTGCAGTACATCTATCCAGGACCTTCCTGGCTTTCATGGTTTCCATAGAGTAGTCAGGAGTAAGTCTGATAGGTTTACCTTTATAAGTAACTTGACCTTTTTCCTTTGCAGCTCTTAATATTCTTTCTTTATTCTGGATGTTTTGTGTTCTGATTATTATGTGGTGAGGAGATGTTTTTTTCTGGTCCAGTCTATTCGGTGTTCTGTATGCTTCTTGAACCTTCAAAGGAATATCTTTCTTTAGGCTAGGGAAAGTTTTCTCTATAATTTTATTAAATATATTTTCTGAACCATTGGAGCTGTATTTCTTTCTCCTTCTTGTATCCCAATTATTCTTGAGGTTGGTCTTTTTTATTGTGTCCCATATTTCCTGAATGTTTTGTGATGAGAATTTGTTGGTTTTGCTGTTTTCTTTGGATCAGTGTGTTAATTTTCTCTATGGTATCTTCAGTGTCTGACATTCTTTTCTTCTAACTCTTTTGTAATCTGTTGGTAGTAATTGTCTCTGTAGTTCCTGTTCGTTTACCTAGATTTTCCATCTCCAACCTTCCCACCAGGTTTGTGTTTTCTTCATTGCCTCCATTTCATTCTTCAGGTCTTGAACCATTTCCCTTACCTGTTTGATTGCATTTTCTTGTTTCTCTTGGTTTTCTTGGGTATCTTTGAGCGATTTATTCATTTCCTCTACCTTTTTGTTTGTAATCTCTAATTGTTTATGGCAGTTTTTCACCTCCTGTTTGTTCGGGGTCTTCTATATTTTCAAAAAATTCACTTTTGGGTCGATTTCTTCTACTTCTTCTGGAGTAGGGTGTACAATTCTTCTTATTTCAGGGATCCCCAAAGGTTCTGGTGGATGTCATGTTGCCTTTCAGGTTGTTGGAGGAATTCTTGCATTGGCGCCTTCCCATCTCCTCTTTCAAATGAAGCCAAAGAGAGGCCTGGTGTCTTGGTCCAGTTTTTTGCTGTGACTGAGCCTCTGGGTGTATCTCTTCAGTGTGGAAGCAAGGTCCGTCCTGCTGAGCTTGATCTGCCCAGTGCCGCGGCCAGAAACTCACTCACCTTTGATGTGATGGCCCACCTGGCACCCGGATCCGAAGTCTCCCCGCTGCCTGGGCGTCCCGCGAACAAAGGGCCGGGCCGCGTGGTGCAGGCTTGGCCACCTAGACAAAGGAGCCACCACCCTCCCGAATGCTCTGGCCTTCGGACCCTGTCCCAGCGCCCAAACAGGCTGTGCTGGGAGCTGTTGTGTGGTTCAAAGAGGGGGAGGGGGGTCAGAGGTAGTGGGGAGGGCCTTGGATGCAAGTTGGGTGGGACAGTAATGGAGAAGAGGTATCAAGGAGTACAGCCCCCATGGAGACTGACCAGGGAGTGCAGGAGGGTGGGGAACGTCTGAGCTCCCTGGTCCCGGGCCGCCGCGGCCAGGCTGGGAAACTCACTCTACCCCAAGCGATGGCCCACCTGGCACCCGGATCCGATCTCCCCGCTGCCTGGGCGCCCCCGCGAACAAAGGGCCTAGAAATAATATTTGTATGTCAATGTGGATATAGGAATATTAGTTTTAAATCTTGGAAGAAGGTGATGATAGGCATTGTAGTGTTTGAGATAGAAGACACAATAGCTAGTGCAGTTTCCTCTTTGGCCATGGTAAGGCAAAGAGAGACCCTAGAGACTGTGCTTTTTTCGTTGCTCAGCCTGATAGTTTTCTAGGGCCAACATCACATCTCTCAGCCTGACCTTATACGTCATAGGGTTCTACCATGCAATAGCATTTGTTTCAGGTTGAGCTGCCAGAAAGGGGTAGTTTATAATGTTTGAAGAACTGCTTAGGGTAGGATGCAGGCTGATACTGTTAGTCCTCCAGAGACTGGAGATGGGAGGGTGTGGAGCCCAAGGTCACCCCTGGATGATTCAGTGAAATTCTGTCTCTGAAAATCCAACTCAAATTCTTAACTTAAAACCCTCTCAAAACAAAACAAAACAGCAAAACCCCTAGGGAAAAAAAGATTTAATGAACAAAATGCCCTGTCAAAGAAAGAGGAGGAAGTATGACTGAGAAATCTTGTCATCCCAATGGGGAGCCTAATGAGGATATGGTGGGTAGGTGAAGACTGAAGTCATTATAGATCGGCATAATCTATGCCTTATTATGAGCAAGGCACGTCTGACAAATGCCCAACTGTGGCTGGTCAACTGGCGCGTTTGATTTCACCTCAAATTCTGAAGCAGAATGGAAGAAACACGCACCCTTGCAGCCAAGTATGATGATGTTGCTGCATCTAGTACTACATTGCTGATTTTTTGCTGCAGTTTAATGAATGTTTTAAGGTAAAGTTTTTTAATAGTGCTGCATTTTTTGTAGGATTTTCAAAGACCGGGGAAGACTCCATAAGTATACAACTGGCCTCTAAGACACTGAGACACAGGTTGATATCTGGGCTGGAAGCGTTTCTGTACTTTTCAGAAGCTCCTTTAACCCATTGCTGCCAAGATTTGAAATATAAAATAATACTGGCATTCATCTTTAGAAGCCCTCTCCTGGAGAGCTGCTCTGGTCCAAACCTTGACCCTTCCTCAGATGGCCAAGGGAAGCTCACCAAACCTTGACCTACCTAGGAAAAGTCAAGACCGTTCACAGGGTATTTAAACTGCTCCCAGAAAATAAACACGTGGTCTTTCCTCTTTTCCTTCGCTGGTCATGTAAGTACTTTGTTTCCTCCTCGGGGCCACTCCGAGAGTTCAGACGTCCAATTAAACCTGGACATTCCTTTTAATTTGTTGTTGATTGGGATTATTTGCGTTGATGAAGAGGTTTGTTTTAGGAAATATTTCTAACATTAGCCATGTATGTGCCATATCTGAGTGATTCCTTTTCCTTGCCAGTCATGACTCCTGAGGCTGCTAAGTACCGGGTCTAATTGACTCAAAGTTGCCTAAACCTGTGTAGGGAGGAAAGATACATGACCAAACTCGCCTGTAGTTATAAAACCCATGTTCTTTCACTGAGAACAATTAGAAGCTCTAATTATAAAAGACAATATATTTTAACATTCAAGGGTGGTTTGTGAAAAAATATTCTTTTTGTTTTATTAATACTCAGGGATGGTTATCCAAGTGAGAATAAAGATGAGACCTCCAATGTCTCTGGTAAGCACGTTACTAGAAACTGGGGAGTAACTGAGGTTGGGGAAAAGAGATGCAGGTCTGGATACAGAAGAGAAGCCTAAGCTCAATAGCACAGCATACAGCTCAATATGGTTCTATGAGAGGACTCTGCCTCTCAACACAGAGAAATGATGACGCAGCTTCAGGTGATGACTGAGCCTTTGTGGACACACTCAAATCAAAACACACACTGTATCTCCCAAGTGTACCCAAGCAGTGTACTCCAAGATTTTAAAAAGACAACTCTTATTTTTGATTGAAATGAATTGCCTCCTCAGTTTGCAGTTTTTGTAACAATTTGCTACACATTTTAGATTGCTAAAATAAATATGACATTATAGATAAATCTGAAGTGCCCTGAAGCTACCATCGCTAATTTATTCATTGCTTCTTCTCTGACAAAGCTTTTAATGACAAACTTAACATTTATACTACCAGTGTATTTTCCTATATTTTTGTGATTTAGTAAAAATATATTAAATATAATTTAAAACTTTATGCAAATGGAAGTGCATTTCAGCATTCCCTGTGGTGTGCTCCTTTCTATTAAAATTCATGGATTATTTAGAATTTAGAATACCATACATGTTATCTCAGCAATGGTGAAGCATTAAAATAAAGAACTTCTTGTAGTCAGCATTTATTTAATTTTTTTTCTGTACAGAACTACAGTAATTTGTTGAGTGTATTGTATAATTGGAATCAAGAGTGGGTTTTTGAATGGCTGCACCACAAAAACACATTGTGATGTCATTGATGCATTAATTGCCATGATCCAGTCATTTTACAATGTATACGTACATCAAAATATGATGGTTCATAAATGTATACACTGGTTTCCAATGTGGTTTGAGCTGGACCCTCTTTAGAGGTGGGGGCCTAAGTGAAAGGTAAGCATGTATAGGGACACTGTTTCAGAGGGATTACTGCTGGTGTTATGAAGATAGTTTTTGTGATAGTATATATAAATTATTTATTTACTTATTTATTTCTTTTGGTTTTTTGAGCCAGGGTTTTTTTGTAATAGTTCTGGATGTTTATAACTTCTGTTCTTAGACCAGGATGACATAAACTACAGGGATCCACCTGTCTTTGCCTCCCAAATGCTGGGATTAACGGCACGTGTCACCACCACCACCCAGCATGACTGTAGACTTTTATAATGCTAGGCATTAGCATACTCTGGTTCCCACCATGACAGTTTGTTTATTGCCTGTAATAACACAGGCCACAGATATTATAGAATAACAATAACACCCTGGCTGGATTCTCTAGCTATCAAAGTGAGTTAAGTAAACCTCTTTTATAAATATTAGCTTCAGGTATTTTGTTATAGGAACATAGGATTGGTATATATAAAACATAGATGCTATATAACATGATATATTATATATGTATATAATCTGAAATGTTTATTTGCTATATTTCTATTTTATTACACCTCAAGTGACTTAAAGCAGTTGTAAAATACTATGGCACATTTTGTGCTTGAGGAAGAAAATAGTTTTGAGGGTGGTGGGATTAATTTGTTAATTAAGTATGTTTGCACAGTCTTTTGTTAAAATACACCAGAGCAATAGACGAGGGTGGTATAGGAGATGGTATAATACTAACTTACAAAAAACTCAAACTATGAGACAGTGTAAGAATTAAGGCCAACATTAGAAGCTTCAAATACGTTTACCACTTTCATACCCACATGCCCCAGGTAGTTTTAATTCCAAAGACAAGTTGTATTTTTTCCTTTCTGTAGCTCTGCATTCTCATTTATGGAAACTATGAGAGGTTAGGTTGTACACTCAAGTGATTAAGAAAATATATCCACAGAGCATGCTGTGCAGTTACTGACTGCAGAACCATGTTAGCCAACCACAGACAGAATACTACATGTAGTCCAGGTTGAAATTTATCAGGTATAATGTTTTGTGGTATGGTATGGATTGGCTATATTATTCAGTAATAAGACTTTTATGACCAGGCTGGGTTTGATGTTATCTAACTTGCAGGCATCATTACTTTGTAGAGATGGAGTTGATGAAAGTTTAAACTTAGGAATCCCTAGTATCCTAACAACACTAGATAGAGTGGATATCTTCCAAAATATATAATTTCATAAAGGTTGTTGTTGCAGATGTGACTATAAAGACATTTCTAGTAATTATTTTAGGAGGGCCAGAAAATGTTCCTGGCAGGAACTTAGCATTAGATAAAAAGTTAATATTCTTTTAGCACATAATGCATTTGCTAAGTGTGGAAGCACTTTCCATTATCTTGATACATGGGACCTAATGGAATGACATTAGGTAGACAATTTTACTTCCAACAGAAACAGTATAACTGTAGACACCAATGATAAGCAGCACTAAGAGGTACTTGCCATTAGTATAAAAATTTGCTATGTATTTTAAACTTCTTATATCAGTTCTAATTTGGATGACTTAATAGTTCTATTTTTAACACTTTCTGAGGAAAAGTTTTGAATTTTTAGTTGAGATATTTTTCTTTTTACTCAGGTAATAACCAGAAATTGTGTGCCCTGAATTAGAAGTACATAAAAATCTGGAATAATGTTTGGTGGCTGGCTCCAGGCTTTTTTTTCTGTCCTTTAAAAATATTTCATATCACTGGGTTATGGGGACACAATGGGCAGTGAGGTATCCAGGAAGACTTTTCTGCATGTTGACAGCTTCCTACTGAAGACTACAATTCCTAGTTTCCACTCCTGTAAGGGGCAACATCTCATCTTCCTTCTATATGCATTTTGGTCATCTGCACAGGTTGGAAAAGTGGTTTCTTTGGTTGTGAATAAAATGGTCAGCCGAAGGTCAGGTCAAATCTCCCATTTTTTTTTTTCTGTCTTCTTTCTCTGTGTGACCACTCTTTACTGTCTAACATATGGTGCCTGTTGTGGGAACTCCTTCAGCCAATAGCCTTTTAGATACGGTCCACTTTGGATTTGGTCTCATGTGCTCACTGTAAGTGCAGAAGAAAAGCGTGTATGGGTTCTAGGCTTTTTTTGCTGCTGGATTCGTTAGTTCTGTGTGCACTCAGAGGACTGCGGATTGCTACCCTTACGTGAGTTTATCCCTCACATAAATAAATCGATGTATATGAATTCGGGCTGTTGTGGAACTCTTTGGTACTACTCTGGCCTGGGAAGACCTGGCATGGGAAATGTGAGCCTACTAGTGGCTCAACCTCACCTCTGGTTCTCGGACGCTTCCTCTGGCTCAGACCTAATGAGGCCCGTTTCTCTCAGGCAACCTTTCTTTTCTACTCTGTTTCTGGTTTTTCCTGCTCACACACCTTACTGTCTTCCTGATAGTTTGATCAAAAGCCATACTCTGCTTTGACTGGAGCATATGCAACATAACAAAACACTAGGGCAAGGTAATCCATTGGATCTAACTCAGGGGAGCCCTTGCTGGGTTTGGTAGCTCACTGGAGCTTTCCTCCATCTGTCCTAAGACCCACTCCATTGAAGGCCAGTGGCTGTGATGAGAGTTAAAAACTTCAAGAATCTTCCCTTCTGGCCCTGTGTGGATTCTTAACCCTGAAATTGTGTGGGACACTTCCTTACTTTTCATGCATTTTGGATTTTTTTAAGACTTCTAGAGGATGCGCTAAGTGACTGCCATTGGTTCCTATTGTGGTGGTTTGAAAGAAAATGGTCCCTAAAGGGAGTGGCACATTAGGAGGTGTGGGTTTGCTGGAGGAACTGTGTCACTGTGGGGGCAGATTCTGGGGCATCTTTTGTTCAAGATCCTCAGCATGACTGTCAGTTCAATCTCCTGCAGATGTGACCCACATCACATCACTGCACATCTGCCTGCACAGTTGTGCTCCCCACATCACATCTGCTCCTGCACACTGCTGTGCTTCCCACATCACATCTGTCTGCACACTGCTGTGTTCCCCAAATACATCTGCCTGCACACAGCTGTGCTCCCATACCACATCTGCCTGCACACTGCGCTCCTCACATCACATCTGCCTGCACACTGCGTGGTCCCACATCATATCTGTCTGCGCACCACTATGTTCCCCACACCACATCTGCCTGCACACCGCGGGTCTCCACATCACATCTGTCTGCACACTGCTGTGTTACATCTGCCTTCACACAGCTGTGCTCCCCACACCATATCTGCCTGCACAGCGCTGTGCTCCCACATCACATCTGTCTGCACACTGCTGTGCTCCCACATCACATCTGTCTGCACACTGTTGTGTTTCTACATACATCTGCCTGCACATAGTTGCGCTCCCACACCACATGACTGCCCGCACACTGCTGTGCTCCCCACACAACATCTGCTGACAGCGCGTGCTCCCACATCATAGTTACACCACTATGTTCTCTACACCACAATCTGCTCTGCACACCGCGTGTTCCCCACATCACATCTGTCTGCACACTGGCTGTGTTCCACATACATCTGCCTGCAAGGTGTGTTCCATATCACATCTGTCTGCACACTGCTGCGCCCCCACACCACATCTGCCCGCACAGCGCTGTAGCTCCTCACATACATCTGTCTGCACACTGTTGTGGTCCCTACATCATATATCTGTCTGCGCACCACTATGTTCCTCACACCACATCTGCTCCGTACAAACAGTGTCTCTGTCATGATGATAATGGGAGTGAACTTTTGAAACTGTAAGCTGCCACCTCACTAAAATGTTTTCTTTGGAAAGAGTTGCTGGTATGGTGCATTCTCACACAATAAAAAACCCTATGATATCCATTTTTACCTTGATCCTGGGCCTTACTGTAGATTCCAAATTCGTATTAAAGTTGACACTCCTCAGTCTGACTGATGTTATGTAAAAACCATCAGAGAGAACTCATACTGAGTTAATTTTAGTTTCCTTTTCATCCAAATCCAGCCTCAATGTGCACACTGGACAAATGGCTACACTGCTGGCCCAAATTTGGAAGGATTATAAATTGGTTGGAATAATAGTAGGTGAGCCCCATATAACTTACAATTCAGTTTAAACTTTTCTAAGGTTTTGCCTTACAAACATACAGAGAGTACTAACTGATTTAAACTGTAAAGATAATCAAGATATGCAAGTAAGCTAACAGTTATGTGAAATGAAAATGTAATTTATTTCCAGAGACAGGTTTGGAGGGAGAAAGCAATATTTTTCTCCCATCATATAGTGTCCTTTGTGACCTCCATCATATAGTATTCTGTATGTGTTTTTACAATAAGCTTAAAGCAAGTAAAACTAAGCAAAGTTAAAGTAAACTTAAAGTTTGTTTAGTATAAAATAATATTCAATATCAGGTATATCAAAATTGATTTATGAAAATGATTATAACATATTGAGTGTTTGAATAAAATGTGTTAAATTCACTTAATGGGAGGAAGCTAAGCTCAAGCAGTTCCCAGATGCAGTACAAACGCCGGATGTGAATACCGAGTAAGTGTGTATTGCAGGACTAGGATTCATGGGAAATAAGACCTGTCAGAGGTCTACCATGCAGTACTGACCACCTCTGACTGCAAGGCCAGACCACCCCTGGCTGCAAAGACATAACCAGCTCTGGATAAGTAGGCCTGAAAAAAAAAAAATCCAAAACAACAACAAACATGCTTCTATTCAAAGAAGAATATCATGTTCACGCTTACATGACAGGAGGATGGGTTCTCTTGCCCAGTGGAGCATCTCAGAGTCTGTATCCACATCTCAGAAGTCTTAAACAAGAATGGAAGCTGAATCTTAACTAGTATTCTGCCCTTAGAGCTTTTGAACTGACATGCAAATGATTCTGAAGAGGGTGAATTGTTCATAAACCCACCACCCAACTGTTATGGGACCCATATGCTAGTCCACTGGGTTAAGTGTCCTTTATCCTGATATTCAGCTCTTTCTCTTAGCAAACGCTAACTTCCAGGTTTATACCCTAAAACCACCAAGTTCATTAAAGGAGTATATTAGATATTTTGTATCAAGCTTAGAGGTGTAGGAAAGTATTAGAATATCAAGCAGTGTTTTTGATAGTTGACATACCTGTTGAGTCACCAAAGGATTCTATGATGAGATTTATCAACCTTCAGGTTCCTCGAAGAGGAGATGACTTGAATGAAGAGTTTCTCACCTGAGCTTTCAGTGGGGTGTTTGGAGAAGATAATGGAGTTACCAGATAGAGAGGTCAGGTGTGTGCAGCACCTTCGCTCTTGCCTCCAGGTACAAAGAGTACAACGGCTTTAGCGATGCCTGTGGGTGCTTTTAAGAAATCTCAAAAGCTAATATTGTTAAAACTCATTTAATTCGGTTATCTTGCTTTCCAAATTATATTTAAACAATTGATCTATTTTTACATAGAATGGCAGTAAGAAACATGTTATGTATGTGGCAAGCTGTGGATTTGACCTCCAAGGAGTGGAGTAGGTTAAGTTATTGTTAATTAGTTATGTTAATGGAATGTAAAAGCAAAAAAATAAAAAATATTTTATGAAAAAAAATAATAAAAGAAAAAAGAGGAATGATTACCTTTAAATGACCATATTTAGTATTTTACATCTCTCAGAGTTAGGAATGATAGTTTCCTCCTAAAAGCCTACACACATAGGTCATTTCCACTCTATAAGGGGCATATCTCATCTTCTGTAGGCATTTTGGTATCAGTACATGTGGAAGTGCATTACATGCATAAAAGAATTGAGATCAAAACCAACCTCTCTTTCTTTCGGACGACCTCCATGGAAGCTCTTAATAATCTAACATTTGTAATTTCCTTCTAGTCCATTGAAGGGATTAAAACACTGCTTGCATGTTTCACAGCGTTAAAAATGACATCTATGCGTTAAATTAAAAGTATTTGGTGCGAAGGGGTGGTGGCGCACGCCTTTAATCCCAGCACTCGGGAGGCAGAGGCAGGTGGATCTCAGAGAGTTAAGACCAGCCTGGCTTAGCAAGAGCTAGTTTGAGGACAGGGTCTTCCAAAACCACAGAGAAACCCTGTCTTGAAAAACCAAAAACAAAAAAAAAAAAAAAAAAAAAAAAAGTGATTTGGTCACAGTATTCAACCGGTATTTTATGGGAAGGTAGTGCTTACTTCCTTTTTAAAAGAAAAAATAAAAACAAGTTTGGTTTTAAGACACTTAGAGAGAGTTAAAGGAAGTTGCAAAGATGCCATACAAAGGTAATATCCAGTTTACCTGGTGACTTTAGACTGTGAAAGAATTTATAGCTAAGTTAGGTACACCAAACTGAAAAATTGACTCAGTGCAAGACCGTGTGGGCAAAGTGAGATGCCAGTTTAGCACACACACTGAAGGGCTTCCTAGCAGGCTGTGCATGGCAAACATGGAAAGGCAATTGGTCTTGTCCTTCCCTTCCTTTAAAAAATAGATAGTCCTAAAGAGCATCAAGGTATTCCCTTATTTGGCCACTGACTCATTCTGAGGCAAAACATCAAGGTCAAGACTTAAAAATAATTATTTGGCGTGGTCAATAAGGATTTTACCAACTCACCCTAGCTCAGACCGGCCCTTTGTTTAAAACCAGTCATCAGAAACAACTGCTCTTGTTTGCTTTGCTGCTGCTGCCTTTGCAGTTGGTCCCCTCCCTTTGGTGGAAAAATTTCTTTTGTGCCAAGAACCTGGTGTGTCTGGGGTGTTTAAGCATAACCCAAAGGGTTGTCTGCTCCCACACTGGTGGTGCAACACAGGATCCTTATCAACCAGGTCTACAGGACTCCCAACCTAGTTCTCGAGCAGTTTGGAAATCCAGCCAAGGTCTGTTCAATTTTTTTTAGCAGCAGCTATTTGGTGAGTTCCTTATACCCAACCTAAAACATTCCCCAAGCCCCGTGGGTGGATGATAGCTGGAAAAGCCGGCACCGCTCTGTCTTTTGTTGAGGAGGGGAGAATGCAACCCTCCAGGCTTTCAGCAGCTACGATGGATTCCTTTGGATGGCCATGTAGTAGCATTCCATTCGGCTGGGCTTCTGGTGAAGTTTTGGAGGTTTTTGTGAAATCTGGTGTCATTTTTAACTGTACAAAAACGTCAACAGTCAGATTTCTCTGATTTACTGTGCCCCCCCTGCATGATAGAGCTTGGGTGACGATCCTTTTCACAGATTCTTACCAACCACTGGAAACTCAGGGCTTCTGATCCTGGCTCCCGCCACTAGCAAAGGGAATCTGTTCTTTTTATTCGACTGAAAAAACACACAGACATCCACCATTACTGATGCATCCTAGTACTCAAAAATAGACCTGCATCCTAGAAAATCAAAAAAAAATGACAATCTTTGAAATCTTCTTTCTTCCCTTTCCCTCTCCACTTCCCCCGGAGATGCGCTGGCGCCCCCTCGTTAGCTGCTTTTTCAGCTCATTGGGCTGCATCTGCTGCTCCAAGCTTTTCTCATAAGGAGAAAGGATAAAAGGGATTAGTATTAGAATAAAAATAATGAGGTAAGAGTGAATAGTGTTGTACCGACTCTTGGGGGATCCCCCTTACACATGTGGGCTAAAAAGTTTGGTATGATGAAGGCACATGAGCAGTATCACTGCGGAGGTAATTCTTAGTAAGGGCTTCTCCCATCATATCCCACTATACTAAGACCAAGGAACCACACATTTTTTTCGTCGTATAATTTTGTATTTAAGAACGTTTTGAATAGATTACAAGGAAACTTGTGTGACAGTTAATGGGAAGTCAATTTCGAGCTCTCTTGTTTTAAAAGCCAGTCTCTATGTAACCTGGGTATAATTAGTGAATTAAAATAACACAGAATGAAAATGCGAAAGCAGAAAGTGAATTTTATTAATTGCTATGGAACCTTGGAGTAAAATTTTAAGGAAACACCCAAATGCGCATGTGACTGCGTGTTTCATTGCTGTGGGAGAGACATTACTCCTTCAAGAACAGATTTCAGCTATGATATCTTCAGCACCGAGTGCACAATGTTGGACAAGTAGCAAGTTTTGCACGTTGAGGGGCGAATAAGTGAACACAGATCTTATTTTGGGAGTTTGTAAGATTTGCAGCTTGCGTGAATGGAAAAGTGTTAATCAATCACTGAGGGGAAACATGGCTAATGAACTTTATACTAAGCTGAGAATTAATGTGTTTCCTCTGAGATTGCTTCTTTCTATGTCCCAGGTGGGTGGGGGTGACATAAGTAGATAGAGGCACCTGGTTATAGATCAGCATTCCTACGTGTTGAAACATAGGTTTAGTTTCTTCCTAAAGGGATAACGTGGCTTAGTTTTGAACACAGGAGGTTCTGGATTATCTCTGGTTTCACATACTGGCCATTTATCTAATCTTAATTCACACTGGTTGGAAGCCGTTAAAATATTGCCTAAATTGGTAATTTTAAATTGACAATATATATGTGTGAAGAATATGAAGTTTAGAGTATTTTATTATTGCTTTTAATATTTCATTAGAGTTAGGGATATTTTCCCAAGTTACCTACACACTTTGTTTTAGAAGAAAGATAACCAGCAAAGGATAAGAAAAGCATCAAAACAGATAAATTATTAATTCAGAAAATACCTGCTTGTGAAAGTGCATCTCCAGCCCTCTTTAGTTGAACTCATGGCCACCTCGTTCCTAATTTAAGGTGTTGTAGCAATGAAGTATACGAGAGTGGTGCTATGTGGGGGTCTTTGGCTTAGACTTCAGGGTTCAGCTCATGTGAATGTCATAGCAGAGCGTCACAGAAAGATTTTGCATGTGTGAGAGATGAGGGAGAAATGCTTTGGGGAAGGAAATGAATTGGGAAACATGGAGAGAAGAATATCAGTGTCATATCTGTATTAATAACAGTATCTAGTAAGACCCTCTTATAAAAGTGGTAAACAACTAGAGATAGGAAGTGCAGATGGATCACAACACAAAATCTCTCTGTTTGTCACATGCTTTGCCATATGTCATTTCAGTAATCCGTTAAGTCACTCACAATGTTTCAGTGATGCAGGATAGGTTAATTTTGATGAAGTAAGAGAATATGTGAAATTCAAGGTATACATCTAGTAAGAATGTAGAAGAGCTTAGGGAAGATGTAGTAACACAATTAATCAGTCTTACTTCTGTTACTAAGCTTGACCAGTGAGTAACAGTGGTGTGCAATGTTGTTACTACAGACTGTGGCCCAGTGCCTTAGTTAATGGATTGTATCATATAAAAATAGAATATTATGAAAGTTAGAAGAGTGTTTTAGTGTCTCTGGGCTGCTAGAACAAAATGGCATAGATATGGTGGTTGATGCTAAATGATGGACACTTATTGCTCAGAGTTCTGGGAGTGATGACTTCAAAGATCAAAGTAAAAGCAGTGGCAGATTCAGTGGAGGACCGGTGAGGTAGACAAGCAGCTTTCTACATATGCCTTGACTGTGAAGGTGTGAGTGAAACCCCTGATTCCCTGTTAATAAATATATTACAATAGTTATTACAAGAATTTTGATTGTTAATGATGTGGGAGTGGTTTTTATGAATAAAGAAACTGCCTAGGCCCATTCATTAGCCAACCCTTAGGTGGGTGGAGTAAACAGAACAGGATTCTGGGGAAGGAAGTGAGTAGGGAGTCGCCTGATGTTCCAATCAGAGAGACACAGGCTAAAATCTCCCCGGTAAGCACACCATGGGGGGAAAGATATAGAAATGGGTAGTAGGTGAAGAGTAGCAATAAGAGGTGGAATAATGGGAAGCAATAAGAAAGAATATTGGATAAGTGGGACATGCGGGCGGCTGGATATAGGGAGGAACAGCTGGCCGCGCCTATTACAACATGTTAACCTTCTAGAGAGTCTGCCTCTTAATACCATTACTGTAGGGTGTTAAGAATATATGTTTTGAGAGGGTGAGGTATTTGTATATGTATAGATTGTTTATTCATGGATATATTTGACCACAAAACATATTGAGAACATTTGAAGAAATTCAGATAAAATATTAGTATCAAGTAACATATATTTTATGTGAAGCTTTTATGTTTTATTTTGTATTATTGAGTAGGTGACAGGCATGATAATGTTAATATAGTAAAAGTAGTGCTGAGAGTGGATACACAAGTCAGGTATATTTTGAAGGCTATGGTGCTATTAGACAAATTGTCTTTTTGAAGATCTACTCAGAGGGAAACCATGAAAACCTCATTTAATTGTGCCCATCTGGTGTTAGTAACAGTATCTAGTAAGACCCTCTCCATAAGAAGTTGCAATGTTAATAAAGCAAATGATCTGCATTTGACCCATATGAGACATTTTTCTGTCTGATATATACAGACTGGAGCATTATAATAGAGTATCTTAATTTAATGAGCATATTAAAATTGAAATAAAGACCTAGGGGTGGAAAGAAGCAGAGGTAACACTTGCAACTCACTACTGAAATATTAAATTCCTGACAGAGGATCACCTGCAAAACTATTACAGAATTAAAGAAAACCATTCATTCTGAGAGTAAAAAATACTTATGACAAGCAAATGGAATTGATTCAAATATAATTTTCCACTATGCATAATAAAATATTGAAAAATGGACATACAGAGATAAAACTAAAGTTAAATAAAGGTGAAGTATATTAAATTCAGGGCTGAATAAGGTTGCAAAGGCTGGGTATTGTGGGATGCAAGCCTGTAATGCTAATATTTGGGAGGGGGATTGGTTGAGAAGGCAGACTACAGAGGCTATAAAGAGGTCTGTTAAAAAAAATAAACATAGGTGGATATAGTTCAGTAGTAAAGCACTTTCTCAAAAGTGAAGGTCTGAGTTTGATTCTTAGCAGTAAAACAAGTGAATGGTGGTTTGCTTGGAATCAGCTGTTTGATGGGATTGGGGTTTTGGAAGTATTTGGCTCCACACATTTGGAAAATTTAGCACACCATTGAACTGAATGGGAATAAAAAATAAAACCAGGCATTTCCCCAGAAATTATGACTGTTAGGGTTTAGAAAATAAAAAGAAAATATATATGAGGTATGAATAAGAAAACATGTTTTGTTAATATAATGTATTTAATAAAATGTAAATATATAATTAGATAAGGAACTGCAGGGGTGCTTTGGTCTGAGCATGGAGAGAGGATGATGCAGAACACAGAATAAATGAGGAGGAAGAAGAAGGGTGAGTTAGGAGGACAATCGATAGTAATGAGGCAGAGAACCAGATTATGGCAAGAAGCCTTCGCCATTGAACAAAACCAAGTGCTAGCTGTAGACCCCGATGCCAAAAGTGAGTTTGAGGCTGTTTTTAGAGTCATAGAGCATATAGATTGAATTTCTTATATATAGAAAGGGAATTTATTGGAATGACTTGGGGAGGATCAGCCATCAACAATGACTGACTATGAATGGAAGGTTCAGGAACCCAGCAATTGCTCAATCCATGTTGTCTGGATGTCTCAGTTTGTCCCTCAGTACATGTTAGGAATCTGGAAGAAATAGGCTTGACTGCCAGTGAAGGAATGACGGGAGAGCAAGAGTAAGCAGGCAAAGAGCAACAGCCTTTCACCTTATATAAGCTTCAGCAGAAGGTGTTTTCCACCTCAGAGATCAGGATTAGAAGTGGATTTTTATATTTCAAATTAAGCAAAATTCCTTACAGTATGACCTCTATAATTTTGGGTTTAGTTAATTCCAAATGTAGTTGACAAGAAAGAATAGCTATCATAGATACTATCACCTCCGTTTTTAAAATTAGCCATAAATTGTTTTAATTTTGAAGGCTTTGGCAGTTTACTAAATTAACTATACACTGAGTGGTGTTTTGGAATAGAAATGTAGTTTTTCAAGATTCTTCCGTTTTTTTTCTTCATTTTTTTAAAATTTTTGAAGTTTGATGTAATATAGAATTTTAGAAATTTTTATATGTTTATCCTCCATCTTGAATCCCCTCAAGCCCATTGCATTAAGTAATTTTGAGGATGAAAAGCAAAGGGAAGAAAGAGTTTATTTTAGACTTATGACTTGAGGGGGAGAGTCCAACCTGGTGGGGGCATCTGGCTGTGGGAATGTTAGCACAGGAGCAGGAAGAGGGATGCTCACATTTATCCACATACAATAGAGGAGAGGGGAAACAGGAAGTGGGGCAAAGGACAAACCTCCAGAATTTGCTGTCTCTGACTTACTCTCTTCTTAGCAAGGTTCAACTTCCAAAATTTCCATTGTTCCTTTCTCCATAAAATAGCACCACTGGTGACCTAGTGTTCAAATACTTGAGCCTGTGGGGAATTTGTATTCAGCACCATCACATGCACTGAAATCCTTCTTCATATGGACAAGTTTTCCTTCTACTTTTATGGTGCCCCCCCCGGGTGTGTGTGTGAGGGTAGGCACCCACACACCAGTACATGTGCCCACTAAATCAAGTTGATTGCCTGAGCGGGGTAGGGAGGTTATTATTGGAACATGAGCAACTTGTCAGTGGCTAAACCACTGAAGAAAAATACATCACTCCTTCAGTGATAATACATCATTAGGGATGGGGTGGAGGGCCTAGCAGGCCCCTCCACTAATGCATCATGAAAATATTGACAGGCACAACAGTATAGTTTTGTGCAGACAGCCACATCTGAAGTCAGTTTGTGAGTGTAGTGGTGATGCCATGTCATCAGATCTCATTATTGGGTAAATCATTTTTTGGCTTTCTTTCCTGTGAAGTTCTGAACCTGGAGTGAGTTAATATAGAATAAGATAATATGATTAAGATCAAGAATGCCACTGATAGTTATTTCCTTGGAGCTTTGTATAGTTAT
>CAWTZC010000519.1:0-33977 GCA_963919715.1 Microtus obscurus
TGTGGGAGGTGTGTTCTTATCCTAGCCACTTCGTGTTACTCTAGCTGCCTCTCATTAGCCATAAAAGGGAGCTGCTCTGCAATGCACACATTCTCTTGTTTTTCATGCTCTCCCTCATCGCCACCCAGAAGCTATGGAGCTAGGGACTGTGGACTGAAACCTCTGCAACTATGAGAGCAAAGGAACCTTTCTTCTCTTTAAGCTGTTTCCTTAGACATTTGTTGTAGTAACTAATAAAGCTGACCAACAGCTTAATAAATACTTAGGGCAAATATTTCTTCTTCATCCAATATTCCAATTTGGAAAAGCATAAAAGACCAGTTTTGTTGTTCAAATCAGTATTAATTTTACTCCCTATGTTTGAAAGATGCTGTAACTAGAACTATTTAATACTTAATTTTTTTCTTTATAAATTTTAATTGATTTTTATATGTGTTTTGACCATATTTATGCCTCCACCCACTCTTTCCCACTCTATCAGATTCTTGCACCTTGCCCATCTACTTTGTGTATGTTTTTTTTCTCTCTAAACCCAAGAAAACCAGTTTGTGCTGCTCAAATATTTTTGGATGTGTGGTCTTCAATCAGAGCATGGCTAATTTGCTAGGGGCTTGCAGTTAACTCTCTTTCTCTCTCTCATAGCAGCTAACAGTTGCCAACTGCTTCACAGCTCAGGATAGGATGTTGTTCCCAACTCTCATATCCATGCTCGCAGTTTGCCTTACTTGGGCTTGCACAAGTTTTCTATATGCTGCTGTGTCCATTGTGAGTCCTGTGTGTACCTCCCAGCTGTATCCTGAAGATGCTGTTTACTTGTAGTTATCCATCACCTCTGGTTTTTATACTCTTCCCATTCTATCTTCTGCAATGATCCCTAAGGCTTCGGAGGAGGGACTATGTTATAATTGTTCTATTTAGGGTTTGAGGATTCTGAAATTTCATACTTTCTGTACCTTGGTCTGTTGTGGGTCCCTGTGTTAATAGTCATCTACTGCAAATAGAACCTTCTCAGATGAGGTTTGAGGGATTCACTGATCTGAAGAGGAGATTCTGGAAAAGCAAGATGATGTTTTAACTTTTATAATTATTGCATATGACCAGACTGAGCCTCCTTTATTGAAGAAAAAGCTGCCTAATCTAATTTCTGATGCTACTCTAATACTATTACTGATATTGTAAGAGATATTTGTAATCCATTTATAGGTAGATGCCCTTTTCAACAAGTAGTTCCTTCTTTATCTCCCATGTATCCTCATCTTAACACCCATATTCAGTAGATGTTTTCAAAGAGCATTCTATTAGCTATAATTCATTGGTATCATTAATCAGATAGTATCAGTTTAACAGGCAACTTGAATTTCTTAGGATATGCTAGAATAATTTAAAGATACAAGGAAATACAAAGTGACTGATAGTCTTAGAAACATCCCATTATTTTCCTGGGAGTTAGGTCTTATTGAATACATGTGGCAGTTTTGTCTTAGCATGGCAAAAGCTAACAATGCAGATGCCCTGAAAGCCTATGCAACTGTAAATGACCATGAACTGTCCAGTTGCTTTAAAGAACCAAAATTTGATACCATCTTCTGATCTTTTCACAGTGCTCACTAAGAACACTCATTTTTCTTTGAAATACTAGAAGTCATGTATCTAGGCATGAGTGTGTGAATGCGGGCACACAGACACACACACACAGACCTACACACATATACATATGTCACACAACTCTATTATCCACACATATACAAATGCATAGTCTTATACTTTGTGTAAAATAGAAAACTTAAGATATTATTGAAAGAAGAAACAAGTCAAAGGAAAAGTATCTGAAGGCTAAGAAGGTGAACCAGGGTGATTATACTATACTTTTTGAAAATGTGGTAGTATAAGATTAGCAAACTGATTGGAGAGAGTGTTTAGTGTGGGCAGATTAGCTGTTTTGTGATCTGTTGGAAGAAGAAAGGCTTGTAAGAAGAGGGAACATGAAAATGTGTGTGAAGGTGTCATTTCAGAAAACTGAAGAGAAAATATGCAGAGAAGCATGAGATACAAAGGTTAATGTATTCATTATTATGTGGGACTTCCCAGTAATAGAGAAAAAATAGGATTGCCTTGGAAAAATGTGGAGTGCTTGTGAATGAGGATAGCAGACTCACATCAGGATATTAGTAGAAAAGAAACGATGTGTGTTCACATGGATGTGTATTTCTTAGTATGTTTGGTAACCCTGGGAAGACTGACAGATACGTCAAGACCTTGATAACTTGCCATTCTTTTGGATAGGGTGACTAATAGTCTTAGGGCTACTGACTTTTTTTTTTTCATCTTTTAAAAATATTTTTATGATTTATTTATATTATTTTTTTTTTATTGGAAAAAAAAATTTCTGCCTCCTCCCCGCCTCCCATTTCCCTCCCACTCCTCCCTCCCCTCCTCCCCTCCCCCTACTCCTCCCCCTCCCTCTCCAGCCTGAAGAGCAGTCAGGGTTCCCTGTGGAAAGTCCAAAGTCCTCCCCCCTCGGTCCTGGTCTAGGAAGGTGAACGTCCAAACTGGATAGGCTCCCACAAAGCCAGAACATGAAGTAGGATCAAAACCCGGTGCCATGGTCCTTGGCTTCTCAGCAGCCCTCATTGTCCGCCAAATTCAGAGAGTCCGGTTTTATCCCATGCTTTTTCAGTCAGAGTCCAGCTGGCCTTGGTGAACTCCCCAAAGACTCAGCCCCACTGTCTCCACGGGTGGGCGCACCCCTTGTGGTCCTGACTTCTTTGCTCATATTCTCCCTCCTTCTGCTCCTCATTGGGACTTTGGGAGCTCAGTCCAGTGCTCTAGTGTGGGTCTCTGTCTCTATCTCCATCCATCGCCAGATGAAGTTTCTATGGTGATATGCAATATATTCATCAGTATGGCTATAGGATAGAGTCATTTCAGGTTCCCCTATCCACAGCTGCCCCAGGAACTAACTGGGGACATCACCCTGGGCTCCTGGGAGCCCCTCTAGATCCAAGTCTCTTGCCATCCCTAAGATGGCTCCCTTAATTAAGATGTGTGCTTCTCTGCTCCCCTAACCAACCTTCCTTTATCCCAATCATCCCGATGCCCCAAGTTCCCCCCCACCCTCCCCTTCTCACATTTCTCTCCCCCTTCTCCCCTTATTCCCCCTCCCCACCACTCCCCCAAGATCCCAAATTTTTGCCCGTCAATCTGGTCTACTTCTCATAAACCCAGAGGATAGCTGTATGTTTTTCTTTGGGTTCACCTTCTTAATTAGTTTCTTTAGGGTATCAAATTAAAGACTCACTGACCTTTATTTATCTCTAGAAACCAATTATAAGTGAGTACATCCCATGCTCATCCTTTTGGGTCTGGGTTACCTCACTCAGGATAGTGTTTTCTATTTCCATCCATTTGCATGCAAACTTCGCGAAGTCATTGTTTTTTACCGCTGAGTAGTAGTCTAATGAATATATATTCCATACTTTCTTCATCCATTCTTCCATTGAAGGGCATCTGGGTTGTTTCCAGGTTCTGGCTATTACAAATAATGCTGCAATGAACATAGTTGAACAAATGTCCTTGTCATATGATCGGGCATCTCGTGGGTATATTCCCAAGAGTGGCATTGCTGGGTCCATGGGTATGTTGATCCCAACTTTCCTGAGAAACCGCCACACTGCTTTCCAAAGTGGTTGCACAAGTTTGCATTCCCACCAGCAATGGATGAGGGTGCCCCTTTCTCCACAGCCTCTCCAGCAAAGGCTATCATTGGTGTTTTTGATTTTAGCCATTCTGACAGGTGTAAGGTGATATCTCAATGTTGTTTTGATTTGCATTTCCCTGATCGCTAAGGAGGCTGAGCATGACCTTAAGTGCCTTTTGGCCATTTGGACTTCTTCTGTTGAGAATTCTCTCTTCAGATCAGTGCCCCATTTTTTAATTGGGTTAATTAGCATTTTAAAGTCCTGTTTCTTGAGTTTTTTATATATTTTGGAGATCAGACCTTTGTCTGTTGCGGGGTTGGTGAAGATCTTCTCCCAGTCAGTGGGTTCCCTTTTTGTCTTAGTGACAGTGTCTTTTGCTTTACAGAAGCTTCTCAGTTTCAGTAGGTCCCATTTATTCAATGTTGCCCTTAATGACTGTGCTGCTGGGGTTATACCTAGGAAGCGATCGCCTGTGCCCATCTGTTGTAGGGTACTTCCCACTTTCTCTTCTATCAGGTTCAGTGTGTTCAGATTGATATTGAGGTCTTTGATCCATTTGGACTTGAGTTTTGTGCATGGTGATAGATATGGGTCTATTTTCATTCTTCTACAGGTTGACATCCAGTTGTGCAGGCACCATTTGTTGAAGATGCTTTCTTTCTTCCATTGTATACTTTTAGCACCTTTATCGAAAATGAGGTATTCATAGGTTTGTGGGTTCAAATCCGGGTCTTCTATACGATTCCATTGGTCGACTTCTCTATTTTTATGCCAATACCACACTGTTTTCATTACTGTAGCTCTGTAATAGAGTTTAAAGTCAGGGATGGTAATGCCTCCAGAAGTTCCTTTATTGTATAAGATTGTTTTGGCTATCCTGGGTTTTTTGTTATTCCAAATAAAGTTGATTATTGTCCTTTCAAGATCAGTGAAGAATTTTGATGGGATCTTGATGGGGATTGCATTGAATCTATAAATTGCCTTTGGTAGGATTGCCATTTTTACTATGTTGATCCTCCCAATCCACGAGCAAGGGAGATCCTTCCATTTTCTGGTATCCTCTTCAATTTCTTTCTTCAATGCTTTAAAGTTCTTGTCAAATAGATCCTTCACTTCTTTGGTTAGAGTTACTCTGAGATATTTTATGCTGTTTGTGGCTATTGTGAAAGGTGATGCTTCTCTGATTTCCCTCTCTGCTTCCATATCCTTTGTGTATAGGAAGGCCACTGACTTTTTGGAGTTGATCTTGTATCCGGCCACATTACTAAAGGTGTTTATCAGCTGTAAAAGTTCTTTGGTGGAGTTTTGGGGGTCACTTATGTACACTATCATATCATCTGCAAATAACGAAAGTTTAACTTCTTCCTTTCCAATTGAATCCCCTTGATCCCCTTATGTTGTCTTATTGCTATTGCTAAAACTTCAAGCACTATATTGAAGAGGTATGGAGAGAGTGGACAGCCTTGTCGTGTTCCTGATTTAAGTGGGATGGCTTTGAGTTTCTCTCCGTTTAGTTTGATGTTAGCTGTCGGTTTGCTGTAAATAGCTTTTATTATATTTAGGTATGACCCTTCGTATCCCTAATCTCTCCAAGACTTTTATCATAAAGGGATGTTGAATTTTGTCAAAAGCTTTTTCAGCATCTAATGAAATGATCATATGGTTTTTTTCTTTCAGTTTATTTATATGATGGATTACATTGATAGATTTTCGTATGTTGAACCAGCCCTGCATTTCTGGGATGAAGCCTACTTGATCATAATGGATAATTTTTCTAATGTATTCTTGGATACGGTTTGCCAGTATTTTGTTGAGGATTTTTGCATCGATGTTCATGAGTGAGATTGGTCTGTAATTCTCTTTCTTGGTTGAGTCTTTGTGTGGTTTTGGTATCAGAGTGACTGTAGCTTCATAAAAGGAATTTGGCAATGACTCTTCTGTTTCTATATTGTGAAATACCTAAAGGAGTATAGGTATTAGGTCTTCTTGGAAATTCTGGTAGAATTCCCGCATTGAAACCGTCTGGTCCTGGGCTTTTTTTGGTAGGGGAGGTTTTTTGATAACAGCTTCTAATTCTTCGCGACTGACAGGTCTATTTAGATTGTTCACCTGGTCCTGATTTAATTTTGGTATATGGAATTTATCTAAAAAAGTGTCCATTTCTTTTTACATTTTCCAGTCTTGTGGCATACAGGCTTTTGTAGTAAGATCTAATGATTCTCTGAATTTCCTCTATGTCTGTGGTTATGTCCCCCTTTTCATTTCTGATCTTATTAATTTGCAAATTCTCTCTCTGCCGTTTGATTAGTTTGGATAGGGGTTTATCAATTTTGTTGATTTTTTCCAGGAACCAGCTTTTTGTTTCATTGATTCTTTGGATTGTTTTCTGTGTTTCTATTTTGTTGATTTCCGCTCTCAGTTTGACAATTTCCAGTCTTCTACTCCTCCTAGGTGAGTCTGCTTCTTTTTTTCTAGAGCTTTCAGGTGGGCTGTTAAGTCTCCAATGTATGCTTTCTCTGTTTTCCTTAAGTGGGCACTAAGGGCTATGAACTTTCCCCTTAGGACTGCTTTCAAAGTGTCCCATAAGTTTGAGTATGTTGTTTCTTTATTTTCATTGAATTCAAGGAAGACTTTAATTTCTTTCTTTATTTCTTCTTTGATCCAGGTGTGGGTCAATAGTTGACTGTTCAGTTTCCATGAGTTTGTAGGCTTTCTGGGGGTAGCTTTGTTGTTGAATTCTAACTTTAGGCCATGGTGATCTGATAAGACACAGGTGGTTATGGATATTTTTTTGTAACAGTGGAAGTTTGCTTTGTTGCCGAGGATGTGGTCAATTTTCGAGAAGGTTCCATGAGCTGCAGAGAAGAAGGTATATTCTTTCCTATTTGGGTGGAATGTTCTATAGATGTCTGTTAAGTCCATTTGATTCATTACCTCCAGGGCTTCTGTCTGATTGACCTGTCCATTGGTGAAAGAGGAGTGTTGAAATCTCCTAGTATTAGTGTGTGCGGTTTGATGGCAGCCTTGAGTTTTAGTAATGTTTCTTTTACGTACGTGGGTGCTTTTATGTTAGGGGCATAGATATTCAGGATTGAGACTTCATCCTGATGAATTGTTCCTGTTATGAGTATAAATGTCCCTCTCCATCTCTTCTGATTGATTTAAGTTTGAAGTCCACTTTGTTAGAAGTTAGTATGGCCACACCTGCCTGTTTCTTAGGTCCATTTGCTTGATAAACCTTTTCCCATCCCTTTACTCTAAGTAGGTGCCTGTCTTTGTGGTTGAGGTGTGTTTCTTGTAAACAGCAGAATGTTGGATCCTGTTTGCGTATCCAATCTCTTAGCCTGTGCCTTTTTATAGGTGAGTTGAGTCCATTGACATTAAGGGATATTAATGACCAGTGGTTGTTAACTCCGGTCAGATTTTTAGTCATAGAGTTTGTGTGTTTGCCTTCTTTGAGTTGTGCTGGTGAAGGGTCTCTAGATGTTTGAGATATTGTGGTCATTGTTGGACTCCTTGGTTTGTGATTTTCCTTCCATTACTTTCTGTAAGGCTGGATTTGTGGCTACGTATTGTTTAAATTTGTTTTTATCCTGGAAAATTTTGTTTTCTCCATTTATAGTGAACGAAAGCTTGGCTGGGTATAGTAGTCTGGGTTTGCATCCATGTTCTCTTAGCTTCTGCAGTACATCTATCCAGGACCTTCTGGCTTTCATGGTTTCCATAGAGTAGTCAGGGTGTAAGTCTGATAGGTTTACCTTTATAAGTAACTTGACCTTTTTCCTTTGCAGCTCTTAATATTCTTTCTTTATTCTGTATGTTTTGTGTTTTGATTATTATATGGCGAGGAGATGTTTTTTTTTGGTCCAGTCTATTTGGTGTTCTGTATGCTTCTTGAACCTTCAAAGGAATATCTTTCTTTAGGTTGGGAAAGTTTTCTTCTATAATTTTATTAAATATATTTTCTGGACCATTGAGCTGTACTTCTTCTCCTTCTTCTATCCCAATTATTCTTATGTTTGGTCTTTTTTATTGTGTCCCATATTTCCTGAATGTTTTGTGATGAGAATTTGTTGGTTTTGCTATTTTCTTTGATCAGTGTGTTTATTTTCTCTATGGTATCTTCAGTGTCTGACATTCTTTCTTCTATCTCTTGTAATCTGTTGGTAGTACTTGTCTCTGTGGTTCCTGATCGTTTACCCAGGTTTTCCAACTCCATCCTTCCTTCGGTTTGTGTTTTCTTCATTACTTCCATTTCATTCTTCAAGTCTTGAACCGCTTCCCTTATCTGTTTGATTGCTTTTTCTTGCTTCTCTTGGTTTTCTTGGGTATCTTTGAGCGACTTATTCATTTCCTCTACTTTTTTGTTTGTCATCTCTAA
Source organism: Microtus obscurus (assembly GCA_963919715.1). Lineage (NCBI taxonomy): Eukaryota > Metazoa > Chordata > Mammalia > Rodentia > Cricetidae > Microtus > Microtus obscurus. Next base: position 8,080 of record CAWTZC010000519.1, read on the forward strand.
TTGTTTATGGCAGTTTTTCACCTCCTGTTTCAAGTCCTCTATTATTTTCATATAATTCACTTTTGAGTCAAATTCTTCTAATTCTTCTGGAGTAGGGTGTAGAATTCTTCCTGTTTCGGGATCCCTGGGTTCTGGTGATGTCATGTTGTCTTTCAGGTTGTTGGAGGAATTCTTGTATTGGCGCCTTCCCCATCTCTTGCTTCAAATGTAGCCCAGAGAGGCCTGGTGTCTTGGTCCAGACTTTGCTGTGACTGACTCTCTGGGTGTATCTCTTCAGTGTAGAAACAGGAACCAACCCGTCCAGATGGAACTCCTCAGCACAACAACTCAGATGGCAACCCTGGAGCACCAGCTGTAGGTGCCCAAGCTCCCCCACAGGGAACCTTGAGACCTGCCTAGAAGGCAGGCACTCCCCGCTCTGGGTGGATAGCCTTAGTGAAGGAACTTAAAACCGGTCTTGATCACTGGTCCTAGCAAGCTGCCGTGCAGGGTTGGGGGTGGGGTGTGTTGCCGGGGGATTGGGTCTTGCCTAAGAAAGGCAGCCCTGCAGAAGGAGCTGGGGGAGGGGGGGTTTGTGCTAGCTTCTGGGACACAACGCCCCTGGCTAGTAGACACTCACCTGTCCAGATGGAATTCCTCAGCTCCTAACCAGGGCCGTCTGGTAGCTCAAGGATCCGGGGACAAGAGGTAGGGGGTGGGAGGGAGCGAGGGGTCCAGTAGACCACCGGAGATCCTGGAGCCCCAGCTCTAGGTGCCCAAGCTCTCCCACAGGGAACCTTGAGACCTGCCCAGAAGGCAGGGACTCCCCGCTCTGGGTGGATAGCCTTAGTGAAGTAACTTAAAACCGGTCTTGAGCACTGGTCCAAGCAAACTGCCAGGGCTACTGACTTTTAACAAGTCCTAAATTTCACTGAGGCTGCCAGTGTGATGTTATTAGGCTAAATCAAGTTTTTGTATGCTGGTCCAAAATGGCAGAGAGAATGTTGGAGGACCCCCTGGAACTAAAATTACAGATGGTTGGGAGCTGCCATCTGTGTGCTGGGTATTGTACTGGCATCCTCTGAAAGAACACCCTGTGATTTTAGTCACTGAGCCATCTCTCCAGTTCTTGTTTTACTTTTTGAGACAAGATTCTTATTTTTTATTAAGAATATTTTAAGTTTCATTTATTTTACTTTGCATGTATGAGTATTTTCTTGGTTGTATGCATATGCCCACTGCATACCTAGTCATCACAAAGGCCAGAAGAGAGCATCAGACCTAGAACTGGTGTTACATATATTCACAACCATCTGTGTTGTGTTGACTTTCTGAGTTTGGCTTATTTTGCTTAACATGATTGGATTACTCAGAGTTCTCTAGAGTAACAGAACTGATAGAATTAGTCTCTAGATAGCATATTTTAGAATGACTCACAGGCAGTGGTCCAGCAAATCCAAGAATTGTTGCCTATGAACGGTCTTCAGTATATGCTGGAATCCCCCTAAAGTAGGTTCAAATGCCAGTGAAGGAATGGATTTTCTAGTGAGGATGAAAGTAAACAGGCAAAGAAAGAAGTTCCCTTCTTCCACATCCTTTATATAGGCTGCTAACAGAAGGTGTGACCCAAATTATTGGTGGATTTCCCCCCTCAATGATATGGATTAGAATTGAGTCTTCCCCCTTCTCTACTTTCATTTTCCTGAAAATAATTTGCTTTAGGTTTTTATGGCTTCAGGTAACTGCATTGTATATACATACCATCTTTTCTTTATCCATCTATTTGTTCATGGACATCTAAAGGCATAAGTGACAAAACAATCCCACACCAGTTTGGAATTATGATTAATAAATAATATTATTATTTCTTTTAATAATAGTATTATTTCCTTTAAATAAATGTTTATTTAAAGGAAAATCTTACAGATCACCATCCTAGACAACAGCCTTCTGCACAACCATGAAAAGAGTCTGGTAGCTGGAAGCAGAGTCTGAAGCAAGAGAGGGAGCACATGGCTACCACTGCTTTTTCAAGCCAAAGAGACCATGCCTAAGTAGGCTGGTATCTTAAAGGCTATTGGCTGAAGGAGCAGAAGGCACTCCCACAGCACCTCCCTCTTTTGTTTAAGTAAGAGAGTTCTAAACCTACTACAAAATTATATACAATAAGAGCAATTATCCTATTCTAACTAGCTTAAGTCTTGTATAATAAATAATTTGGCCAAGTCATGAGAGGAAAGTAACTACATTTATCTAGTCTTCAATTCCATTGAAGATTTGAGAAGGGAAATTATGTTATTTGAGTAATTAGGAAGTGCAATCAAACAACTTCCAAACCATGCAACAAATCACAGAGCTAACTGGCTACCTGGGCAATCACCCAAAATCACATTTGCAGGGTTGAAGCAACACGAGGACAAACTTTGCTGAGAAAGGGAACATTGTCCTTGGGGGTGGTTCTAACACCAAACATTGGATGTGAGTTAAAGGAGTAAGTCACAAAACAAAGAAACTCATTGTGGAGTTTGCTTTGAATGTGCAAGGCAAGCCATTTTGACAAGAAACTGCTCTTGCCCAGACTACTTGACAGTACGTCATATAAACTGGACATACAAGACCCACAGGAAAATGACCTCTAAACTTTGTCAAAACAAGGTGGAATGGTCCTTTAGGTTCCTGATTCACAGAAAAAAAAGAAAAAACTGCCAGACATTCTTCAGGAGACAGAATAAAGCAACTGGTGAACTTTGCCAGTATAGGTGAAATAATCCTTCAAGTTTTCTGCTTCACTAAAAGTCTACCAGATACCTGAGGCCTATAGGCTAAAGATGGGTACCCCAACATTACACAAGAACTTTGGGTAACTGTCCAGGCAGTGAGACATCTCTGTCAATTCTAGAGTTTTGGAAGTTGATTTCAATGTACTTCCTGTTTACTCAGGTAATATTGCATACTTCTGGGGTATTTAATGGAGTTGAAGACTAAAAATTTTTATGTTAAAAGATAAATTAGATATGAAACTTTATACTCACAAAGATAGGATGGATGATAGAGTATTTTCTTTAATTTGGCCAAATACAAATAGACTAAATATTGTAACTGTAATTTTTACTTGATATCTGTTTTATGTAATGTTACTATGTTAAAGTTAAAACTTTCCTTTTTATTAGACAGAAAGGGGGAAATTCTATGGAATGGTCTTTCTGAATATAGTGCATATGTGTTGCTCTCATTGGTTGATAAATAAAGCTTCTTTGGCCTATGGCAAGGTAGGACACAGTCAGGCAGGTAATCTAAACAGGGATACAGGAAAAGAAGTGTGGAGTATGACAGATGCCATTCAGCTGTGGAGGAAGGAAGACATATAAAAATTAAGATAACAAACCATAAGCCCTGTAATAAGACATATATAAAAAAATGGATTAATTTAAATAATAATCAGCCTGAGAGCTATTGGCCAAGCATTTAAACGTAATATTAAGCCTCTGAGTGGTTATCCAGGAAGTGCTGGATGGGAGAGAAACCTCCGATTATGCAATATAGAGTCTCTTGAATCTTCTTTTCTTGAAAGAATACCTTCAACTAAGACATAGAGACAGTTTGCATAAAAATTCATCTAGCAAATCAGCAGAAACAAAGCTAAACAAAGTGAAGATTCCAAGAAGGGACTGAAGTAAGTTGTCCTAAGGTGGGAAGAGTATGATGGACTTGGTTATGGATTTAAAGTTTTATGAATACTTATAAGATTGATGACATATTCATGAAGTCAGATGATCTATTTTTTTTTCCAAAACATGGTAAGTTGGATCTTTCTTTCAGCACATTTACTCATATAATCTCCTCAAAAGTAGAGGTATGTCAGAACCACCCTGCAAGTGCAATCATAATGATATCAGATTATTTGAGGACCCAGGCCCATTGTCAGTTCACATATGCATGTAGATAAATACTCTGATGCTTCATTTTCGTATAATGGGCATAAGTTTACTGTTGTATTGTAGTGGCTTGAATAGGAATGAGCTGTATAGACTCATGCTAGCAAGCTTGGTCATAGGGACTGGCACTATTAGGAAGTGTGGTCTTGTTGTAGTAGATGTGGAGCAGGTGTGACACTTTGTCTCACTGTGAATGCAGACTTTGAGGTCTCATAGGCTCAAACTATGCCCAGTATGGTATACAGTTCACTTTCTATTGCCTGTAGATCAAGATGTAGATCTTTCAGTTACCTCTCCATTACCCTGTCTGCTTTTATGCATCTGAAACCACAAGCCAGCCCCAATTATATGTTTTATTTTATAAGAGTTGTCATGGTTATGGTGTCTTTTTGTAGCAATAGAAATCCTAACTAAAGACAAGCATCAAGGATGCTTAACCACAAATGGCATTCTGACAATCCAGAGACATAAGCACCCAGAGGCAGCTGTGGTTTTCATTAGTCACCTAATATCTAAATCCTTGCCTATGTGCTGGTGTTCTCAGATGATCTCTTTCCTGGCCTAGGTGGCATTCTTACCCTCATTTCAATCTGTCACAATTAGAGACATTATAAGTAAGGATAAGTTGAAATGTAAACAGTGCATTTCCTGTATTCCTGGGCAGGCGGTAGATGTTGTTGCTTTATGAGGGTCAGCTGGAGACTGCTAAGTTTAACTTTTCTGTTTTCTCTGGGATCCTGTCCCTTCTTTTCTGATCAACTTGCCTATCATATATTCAGTTTCTGGTCTGGTTATTTCTTGTCCCCCCTGTTCTCATTCTCTCTCAACTGTATCCCTAACATTCCTTTTAATTCACTCAATTACACTCTAATAGTATAGAGGGTTTAAATTTTTCAGATATATTTGGAAACACAACTCAATTCACCATTCTCAGGAGGAGTGGGAACTGGGGAGATTTACCCTTAAATAGCCAATTTGGTAGATTCTTTTTGTTTTGTAATAACACCCTGAGGATAACTTTATATGTCTTAGAAATGTACTAGAATGAATCTTAGATTGCTAAAATTAAGTTTTAAAATTAAGAAATTTAACACTTATGGATTAATTAAACCTATTAGTATTAATATTATTGCGTTCATTGTAGTATTTTAGCAGATGCTTATATTTCAGTAGCAAAAGAGGAGATCAGCATTTCTCTCTCTTAACAACTTTTTAATGTTTGGAACCTTGCCCATATGTAAAAAAGTCCAGTTTCTCCAAAACCTTTTGCTGAAGAGGGCTGTACTTTCTCTATTATCTGTTCTTGACAGTGTTGTTAATAAGCAGTCAACTGAAGATGCATTGAATTCTGGGCATTCTCCTCTGTTCCTTTGGTCTACCTGTCTACTGTTATTTCATTTGATATTTTTGTTGTTATTATAATGCCTTTATAGTATGCCTTGAGATTGTATACTGTGACATTTGCTCCTAAAGAGCTCATGAGGTTTCTCTATTTGAGCCCTTTGTGCTTACATGAGTGTTCTACTTAGTTTCAAGACTGGGTTTTCAAGTTCTTTTAAAAATAACAGTGTGTGCTTTTAATACAGTTTGTATCAAATATGATAATTACTTTAGATATAATAGAATATTTTAAGAAGAGCATTTATTCTGCTAATATATGAACATAGGGGGAACTTTCTATTCTGTGGCTTTGATTTTACAGTGTTTTGTTACTCTTATTAACATCACTAAAACAGAAACAAAATATAAAGTCTCTGGTAGCAAATAAATTTAACTAATTACCTTGGTATTTCATTTTATGTTATTTTTGTAAATCTTGCAAATAGAATTGCTATAATTACTTTTCTTTGCAAATTTGTTTCTTTGTGTATAAAATGTGCTTGAGTTTTGTATATTCATTTTATAATGTGCACATTAATTGTTGTTTATCAATTATAGCAGTCCTTTTGTGGAGCTTTTAGACTTTCTATATATTTAATCAAATTATTAACAAGCATAAATAGTCTTTCTCCCTTATTATTTGTATATCTTTTATTTCTCTTGATTAACTGCTCTGGCTAAAATGTCAAATATTCATATACATATTTCATTAGTGTATAAATACATCTTTTTCTTGCTTCAGATGTTAGGAGAAACAGTGCCAGACTTTCCTCATTTAGAATGAGTATGATGTTGCATGTAAAAAATTCTGAAGTAGAATTGAACTGTTTGGAGGTGGTTGTATTTATTTCACTAGATAAATTGCTCTTCAGAACATAATAATCCTTACTTCTGATTTTTAAGATTTTCATATCTGAAGAATGTCTATTTAGTTGACCATTTTGAGTTATTTGGTAATTTTTAAACTGCAGTGGAGTTCAGAGTTGATATAGACTGTTATTTATAATTATCCATGGGTATTATTGACTGACTTAAAATGAAGAACTTTTCATTCTGAAAGAATTATACATGCATACACACACATATTTGTAAAAGATGAAATTGGGTAAGTGTGGGAGGCAGTTGTCTACCTTATTTATAGTCAAGCTTTAATGATGGCTTGTGGAAAGAACCACAAAAATTTCAAGTTTCAGGTAAAAACATGTTTTGTTATCACAATGTGTTAAAGAAGAAAGAAGTTAATCTGGCCAGTACAATTTCAGTTCATTGTAGATCTTCATGAAGAGTAATTGCTCCTTTGCAGTTTGCAGTCATTTAAAGCTCTTGTCTTTCTAGATGTAACATGTTTCCTTAGAAATTTAAAAGGAACAAAATGAACACTGTTATTGCACTGTTGCCTCTCTCTGTTATGTGGAGTTATTTGTAAACATTTAGAATGAATTGCTTTTCAGAAAGTTGACTGATTGGTTGACCCCATTTTGAATAACATAGGACATCTATTTCACAGAAAAAGAAGTAGCTTCATCTTCTATTTGGAAGCGATTCAACTCCTAAATCCTAGGCATTCTTAGTGTTCAAATAATCAAAGTTAAATTCCTTTCAGAACTTGACTTGATAGACCTTTCAGTGTGTGTTTTGATTAACTGTCTGGCTGATTGATTGATGGGCCCTTCCTCCTTGGGTTGAACTGATTGTGAAAATGTCTGCTGTAAAAGGACCATGCTGTGTATTCTGTGAATGGATTTGGCAGTTAGTCATTTTATATAGTTTATAAGAGACTAGATAAATAGGCAGTGCATGTTCAAGAACGTGGTTTAGCTTCTTCAGTTTTTAAATGATAGACTATGCCAGACTGGATTATAAACCTTAAGATCCTGAAAATACCATAAATATTGCAAAAGATGTCACATAATGCATACTTGTAATATCAATAATGTACTATAGTAGAGTTAATATTCTGTAGTTTGGTTATTTCTATAGCCATGTAACAACAACATTCCAAATCCCTTTGGTATGGATAGAGATACTTTCTGTTGTGTCTGCATGGAATTGGGAAAGTTATTTACTTTTTCAATACAGTTTCCCCCTGAATGTAGAAGCTGGACTCCTCAGTTGAAACTGATTCCACATTTAATTGCTTTAAGATTTCAAACAAGTTTCTACAACAGACTTGCATAGACAGAGACTGCTCAGACCTGAATAATCACACAGAAACTATATTAATTGCAATACTGTTTGGCCAGTAGCTTACAGGTATTTCTAGCTAGCTCTTACATCTCAAAATAACCTATTTATATTATTTTATATAGGCTTGTGGTTTACTGGTAATGTTCCAGGACCTCTGTCTCCTTTGGTGGCTACATAGCGTCTCTCTGACTTCACCTAGGCTCTCTGTACATCTCTCTTTGGATTTTCTGCCTGGTTTTACTGTTAAGCCATTGGCTGAAAGCAGTCTCTTTATTAACAAGGTCAATAAAACATATTAAAAACATAAAAGGGGAATTCCACATCAGACTTGTGCTATGCTTCTTCTTAACCACTGAGCTCAACTCATCTATACTTTGTATTGCAATGATCCTCCTTTCTCTGCCTTCCTAAGCACAGGAGTGATGGATTCAGGCAGCTTCATTTTGCTAGAAGTTTTAAGGACAAAATTTAGCTCCTCTTGCTAGGGTTTCCATCACTTTGCCTACTTAGTCATTCCCCCAGCTCAACTCCATTGAAGCTTTAACTAACTGGAAATGTTAGAAATAGGTTTGATTCCAAGAGAAGGGTAAATATAATGGGATCAGGAAATTGTGGTAATTTGAGTTTCTGCTAAGCAAGCACTTGTTTATTATCTATCAAATATTATGCTTTTAATATCGTTTATGGGTGGAAATAAGATAAAAACTCTTCTTCAAATCCCAGGGATGTAGGGAGGGTCTCTAGCTTTTAAGACCCTTTGATCTGAGTTGTGTTTCAAGGTAAGATGAATGAACTAGTGCAGGATAGTCAAGAAGTTATTATAAAAAGAGGATACTTGAAAGTGTTAATAAAGACAGAGAAATTGTAATTGACTTTCAATGACATTTAGGCAGAAAGTCAGAGTTGCTATGTCCTCCTAACACCTGTTATGTTGGGATAGAGCTTCCTTCTACAGGGTCATCGAAGGCTTGCCCATGTCCTATCCAAAAAATATGCATGGTTTGTAAAGATCTGAGTTCATAAACAGACTTATACCTAAAAATATAGAAATGTCTTTAGAGAGTGAAAGTTGATGTGTATGCTTTGCCAACTGAATTATAAAATGCCCTGGCTTGGAAACACATTCTCTTGATTCCATAAATTTTATGAGTTTTTGGGCATTTATGATATTAAAAAGAAAAGTAGAAAAATACTTCCAAAGAAGGTTAAAAGTTCTTTCAAAAAATGACATACACCTAAATCTTAGATGGCATTGGACATACATTGAAGGTGTGTTATATCTGGCGTTCTTTCCTGTTTTTGTTGTTTAAAATGATTGAATTGGCAGGAGAAGTGCTGGGATTTAGAGGGAGTTGTAGATTTGAGAATGTAAGGTAGTAGAGTGATGGGTATTTACTTCTAACCTATGATTTTAGGGATGGAAATTTGGTGAGCTATACATCTTTCAATTCCTAATAGTTCATATAAAAACTCAATAAACAGTTTAAGGTTTGGCACTTATATTCAGAATACTTGCACCTGTGATTTCAACTGGATCTAAGCCCAGAAAGATTATTTCTCTTTCTTAAACTATTGAAGTATGTGTTTCTGACAGAGAACTTGGAGACTTCTGCTGTAAACCTGTCTTCATTGGGAAGTATTCCATGACCTTGTACTCTGCACACTTTCTATGTGGGTCTTGGAATTCTTTCAGGGAAGAAATAAGATGTCACTTCTAATTGCTGAACTCTGAGAAAAGAGTCTATAATCGTTTAATCAATATGGTAATCCAGATCTCTTTTCTGCTTATCAATATGAATGTAGGTGATCACAGATGGTTCTAGACAATAATAAATACAGTTTTATAGAGAATAAGGCACTTCAACTAACATAATTTATTTCCTGTGATTAGCAGAAGTAATAGATGTAATTTGATTGATTTAAACAAGGATTTTCTGTTCCCATTAATAACTAAATAATTTTGTTTTTTGAATAATAACTTTCATATGGTTTTAATCAACATGATTTTTTTCTTATACAATCCCACAATTGATAGACACTGATGTAAAAGATGGTTTTTTAGGAACCACTTTCAGTACAGTGATTCTTAAATATTACATAGCTCATTCTCTTGGCTATTGGAAAGTAACTGTGAAAACTGGCTATCATTCCTCTATTAAGTATTTATAAACTATAGAGACTCCTTACTGCTGCTACATTGCCAAACCTCACAGCAAGCCAGCAAAAAGGCTTAATTAGTAACTGAAATAAACTTGAAATGTGAGCATATTTTCAGAATGAAATTGGGTCAAAACCAACAAATTAATGCTTTTTTTTCTTCATAAAAACAATCTAAACTAAAAGGAGAAAAACTTTTCTTAAAAAATGTACAATGCAGACTTGCTCAATTGTTCAGCTGCCATGGGATCATAGATCATTTATTTTACTGTCATTCAGCTCCTCACACAATAGCAGAACATTCAATGGACCCCTTAGGAGCAATAGTGTCATACACGGAGCTTATTCATTTGTAAAGCCTGCAAACACGCAAAGGCACTTTCATTGGAGCTTAAAAATTCCATGTCTTTTTTCCTGTTATATTTTATTTTTCAGAATCATGGCAAAACAATATCCAAAATACTAGATATTTGACAGGTATGTTTATAGAATACTGTATTGCATGGCAAATTGTATTTTTGTATTATTATATTTTCCTAATATTTTTATTTATTTTAAAATAAATTTTATTACTAAGTGGAACCTAAACATATTCTCTCTGACTTTATTTTTTCTCTGTGAAAATGCTTAGAACAACTAAGCTGAATTTATAAGTTAATAAGCTCATTTTTTCTGGCCTAATGAATGATGCTGGCTCATTAAAATATGGTGAATACACTCCAGAAGCAATAAGTGCTCTCAGTCATGGAGTTTACTCCTCAAGTTGAGTGTTGCTTTTTTCCAGGTTTACTTATCTCAAACAGATTCCTCTAGTCTCCTCCTTCTTTCTTCACCTTTACCAATGGCATGTTGTAGTAGGAGGTCACTTGTTCATTCATTCCTCGCTGCCTAGACCTGAAATAACCACACAGAAATTGTATTATTGCAACACTGTTTGACCTATTAGATTACACATATTTCTGGATTAATCTTATTTCTTAAATTAACTGATTTCCATTATTTTATATTTTACCATGAAGCTCATGGCCTATTAGCAAGTTTCCGTCTGGCGGCTCATGCCTGTCTCTAGCAGCGGCTCCATAGCATCTCATAAGTTAGCCTACTCTCTCTCTCTATATATATTTCTTCCAGCCTGGCTATATTCTGTTAAGCCATAGGATGAAAGCAGCTTCTTTATTCATTAACCGATAAAAGCAACACTAATACAGAAGGACTTCCCATACCATTTCCCCTTTTTTGTTCAAATAAAAAAATGTTAACATAGTAAATTTAATACAGTAAAAATACATATAACAAAATAGGTATCAAACAAGAATTACAATTACAATATTTATATCTACTTTATCTTTTATCATAAATAAGGAAAACTATAATTATAACTATCTATTCTTTAATTCCATCAAAGACCACAGAAGGATATAGTATTATCTAAGTAGACAGGAAGTGCATTGTAAATAACTTCCAAAACTCTAAAATTGGCAGAGACATCTTGCTATCTGGACAGTCACCCAAAATTCTTCTATACCATTGGAGGCACCCGTCTTCTGCCTACAGGTCCATAGTATCCAGCAGACTTTTCCATGAAGCAGGAAATTTCAAAGACAGTTTGAAATTTGGCAGTTTGTCAGTCACTGTATACTGTATAATGTCTGGCAGATTTTTTTTGTGAAGCAGGAATTCTGAAGGACTGTCTCATCTTCTTTAGGCAACTACAGCAATCATTTTTCTGTGGGTCCTGTGTGTTTAGTTCATACAGAATAACATCAAGCAGTCCAGGCAAGAGCAGTTTCTTGCCCAAATGGCTAACAAACTACATAAGGAGCCTCTTTGATGCCCATAATCCTCTTGAAATAAATTGGTGCTGCCAGGAGCATATATGTCTCACTGTCATGAAAAGTCTTAAACTTTTAAAGCATTTTAAATGCCATATTCTGACAGTCTATGAAAGATTTGAAGAATACTTATCTAACTGAAATATATCTAGACAACCTAACATGACTAAAAGCTTGAATATTATAGATGACTCTCTATTAACCTATATTTCTTAATTATACATTACATTTTTAAACAAGCTGCACAAACACAATATTTTAATCAAGAGCAGATATATAACAAAAGTGACCTTAAATATGTACCAATTAACCAAGATCCATATAAATGCAAATTGCTCATATCTCTATCATATCCCCATTTAAATATAAACAAACATTTATAAAAAATTATTTAGGGAATTTGGGTGTAGTTCTCTCCAAACTGCTTCCTGCTTTTTGTTGGGTGAAGTATTTTTGGGGATGTTCATGTTGGCCTTTTGGGGGTTTTGGTCCATAAAATCACATTAGTCTGGAAGATTCCATAGGTTCTCATCCTCTGTGGAAACAAAAGAAGAACCTTCCCACCCCCCCAAAAAAATAACATATCCTTAGATCCAAATTCTGAAATCATGACACCTGTAGAACATATATGCTGGTTTAGCCTAGCAGTCCATACAATGAAATGTCTTTCTGTACTTATTTCCTTCACAGTCAAGAAATTCAAAGAAAACACATTAATATGCAAAATCTAGACTCTCTGTATATATTCCATCATTACATGGCTCATTTTTCTTACACTTTTAGTTTTCCTACAAGTTTAATATTTATCTTATTATTTTTACTCTTTAATCTATGACTGTCTGTACTCTTATATTACATTTACTGTCTCTTTATTCTCTCCCAAGCCTATGAATATTTAAAAAAAAACTGTTCTTGTTTAGAGGTCTTTTATGTCTGAACCTGTCCTATTGTGTATCTGAAATCCTTTTCTGTCCAGGAGTGCTTCTTAAGATGTTAAGCAGCTTAATTAGGACTGAGATTTGCCTTTTGAGAGGTCTGTTCACTGCATCTGAGAGCCATTCTCTCTTTCCCAGATCCAGGGTCAGGTTGCAGCAAGTCTGTGTTGCCATTAAGCTAGATGTAGCACTCTGTTGACAAACCACATTTAAGTTCTCCATAGTTGTGCCTCCCCAAAGAATTGGAGTTCATGCTGGGAGCATGGCTAAGAAAGCCTCTGTTTCAAAATCATGTTTTTTTTTTTTTCTGGTTCTGCAAATCAGGAAAACCTTCCTTAAAGGGGCCACAGCATTAAGCCATGCTTACTTCTATTTTTTTTTTGTGTGTGTGTGTCTAGAATTACTTTTTAAGCTTTCTCATGTTTTATATGTATATAGTCAATTATGTTGGCATACCAATTTGTAGTCAGAGGCTGCTTGTTTGTTCTGGCTGCCTAGAACCAAAACAATTACCCAGAAACTATATTATTTAAATTACCACTTGGCCAATCACTTAAGCATATTGCTAGCTAGTTTTTCTATCTTTGGTTAATCCATTTATCCATTTCTATTATTTTATATTTTACCATGAGGCTTGTGGTCTACCAGCAAGGTTCCAGTTGGCAGCTCACATCTTTCCCACACCAGCATATGGCACTTAACTGTTTTTTTTTTTTTTTTTTTTTTTTTTTTTGGTTTTTTGAGACAGGGTTTCTCTGTGGTTTTGGAGCCTGTCCTGGAACTAGCTCTTGTAGACCAGGCTGGTCTCGAACTCACAAAGATCCGCCTGCCTCTGCCTCCCAAGTGCTGGGATTAAAGGCGTGCGCCACCACCGCCCGGCTATGGCACTTAACTTTTAAGCCAGGACCCTTTCCAATTAATTTTCCACTCCTGCACATCTAGGCTCCTGCCTTCAACAGAAGAAAAATTATAAACATTCTTTTTTTAAGATGGTACTGTTATCTTCCAAATATTTTTTCTGTGAATGTATTGCTTCAGTCATGTAATGAAAGCCTTACTACTCAGACTATTGCCCAAGACCTAAAGCAAAATGTCTTAGGAACTATTTATACATTTATTCAAGTTAACCATAGCATGAGATTTCTACGTGAATATTGGTTATATCTGTTACAACTACCTGATTGAACTCTTTGTATTTTTGTGCTTACTGGAAGAGCTTTTTAGTAAGATACCAAGTTTTACTGAAGATAGGAGAAACCATGAAACTTTGTTTTTTCCATTTCTCTACAGCAATATTTAATAATGAATAAAAAATCATATTTTCAAAAAGGAAATAAAAGTTTTAAAGTTGGAAAATAAGATTTTTCTAGATACATGGTGTACTATTTTGTTCAGTGGCACATTAGTGTATCAGCTGCTTTAGCATTATCTATTTAAAGTCACAGTGATCATTACATAGACAAAGCTCAACCAATTTCTTTTATTTTACTTTCCTATATACTTTTAAGATACATAGGTATACTCTATGAATATAAAACCTTATTATAATATTCTTAAAGAGTGATCAGAAGATAGGGTAATCATGAATATTGTTTATAAGTATCCTGTGGTTTTAAATTTTTAGAAAATGGTGATTACAAGGTCTTTTGAAAACTACCAGTTAAATAGTAAATCAGCATATATCCCTAGAAAAACACTTCCTAAATTTGTACTTTTACTGAGATGTTATACAAAAGTAAGCAAGTTTCTGGTATCAAGTAGCCCAAGTATTTCTTTTTTTTTTTTTTTTTTTGGTTTTTTCGAGACAGGGTTTCTTTGTGGTTTTGGAGCCTGTCCTGGAACTAGCTCTGTAGACCAGGCTGGTCTCAAACTCACAGAGATCTGCCTGCCTCTGCCTCCCAAGTGCTGGGATTAAAGGCGTGCGCCACCATCGCCTGGCTAGCCCAAGTATTTCTTTCTGAAGATATAATATTCCTTGTAAACCCAAGATATATGGTAGAATGCCCCAAATTTACTGGGTCTATAGAAGAATGTGATGAACTTTTTTAAGAACTCAGTACTTGAGTGGTTCGTAACCTGTACTATCTTTAAAACAAATGTTATTTTGTTTTCTGTTAGGGGAAAATGCAAGTTGCCATTTTTTTTTTGATTTGTAGAATTAATATTATTTCATTGAAATGCTTTCATGCTGATATCATGTATATTTTAGCTTTTAAATTCATTTTAGTAGGCTGTGAAAACCCAATTGGGCTATTTCTTACTTGAAACACTTATTTCTTGCTTGCTGTAACAGTATAAAAATATTTCCTCATTTAGTTTGCCATATTTACATAAAATTATACCATTTTCTTCCTGAAGGAATACTTGTTTCCTATGTTCACAACACAATCTATTTAAAGGGATATACATTATAGTATCTAGTGTTAATGTTTCAAGAAAAATTGATAATTGAAATTAATGTGCCAAGTTACGAAAGGAAATTGTTTAGAACAATGTGACTTTGTAATGGCTGAGGGTCACTACTTTCCCTTGGAATGAGTGTACATGGATTCACAAAGATGTATTTATCAAAATACCTTTCAGTAGATGGTTCTTTTGAGATCTTACAAACTGTTTTGAAAATATTATGGCAGTGTGAAAAGGTGATGGTAAATATATTCAGGATCATGTCCAGATACTGAGCAACTCATACAATATTTCATCATTCTTCACCAGAGTGTTTTTAAAGGTTATTCAAAATCATTCTCAGATGAACTTTAAAAAATGTTTGATCTTGGCAGCACTCAATTATGTAGAAGAGAGCTCTTGGTTTAATGAAACACCAATGGGTGATTTGACTAGGTTTGCTTTTGTATTGTGCCCTTTTATTGCTAAAAGTTTTGTGTTTCTGAACAAGCACTTCATTTTTTTTTCTGAGAATGGCATGAACTTTAATAATAACATGCAAATTTAAATGCATTTTACATATTTTGAATTTTTTACTGAAATATCAGGAGTTTGGATATTGTATTTCTTGATTAAATATTCACAAACTGCTTTTCTGATTAAAAAGTAGAGCATTAGAGTTTCTTTCTGTAAAAAGTTGAACATTATTGTTACTGATTTTCTGTTTTTCATGTGTGTTTACACTATTAACACTGCTGTAGATAGAGTGACAATATGCAGAAGCTAAAAATGTTCCATATATGGCTCAAATATCATGGAACTGTTTAATATAGTTCTTAGTCAAGGTTTGGTGTGTGTGTACATATGTGTGTGTGTGTACATGTGTATGTATGTGTGCATGTTTACAACTGTGATTATTATTATTAGTGAACATAGGTCAATTTTAGCAGTCATTATCAGGACTTTTAATCTTATTTTGACCCAGTTTCTCTCACTTTGACCTGGGTCTCTCTGACTAGACTGGCTTGAATAACCAGTAAAGGCCAAGATATCACAGTCTCTATTTCTTCAGCACTGTGAAAAAGTTGAATTACAAGGCCTGTCCTTAAAAAAAACTTGGGTTCTAAATGTCAAACTCAAATCCTTATGTTTCAGTGACAACAGCTTTTCCAAGAGGGTCATTATTTAGCTCATAATTTTTTTTCTGTGTTTAGAGAAAGGAAACTCATGAAGCATCTTCTGAAAACCCCACCCCATGCCCCTATGAGCAATGTTAGTGGGTCAAATCTTGTGTTTATGGTTAATCACTATTGCGCTGGCTTCAATATGGCAATGGCTAGGCAAAGACAGAAGGAAAGAGCTCTATAACAGTGGTTTACACCAAGCATTAAATAAATACTGGTTGGATGAAGCAACTTTAAATTGGAAGAAAGAATAAGTATAGTTGTTAATTGAAGATATCTAAGAAAGAATTCTCAAGTTTGCACGAATGTATACAGTTATTTCTTCAGATTCAAGGTATTTGAAAACTCAAGAAGACTAGAGACAACACAAAAAAAGAGAAAGATATGAATAAATTCTCCCTCAAAATCTCTTATACATTTTCCTTATTCACATACAACTAATAATTTCATAAATTGCCTGGTGAGAAATTCATAAAAATTGGGTAATTCAATATTTTCATTTAACCTATGGTTTTAATTTTAAAGTGTCTTAAGCAGTTTGTGCATGAACAGGAGATTGTTTACTAACAAAATTGCATTATTTCAGTTTCAGTTAAAAGTGATAGGTTAAAGAATTGCTTTTACTTAATGAAGAGTCTTTTTTTTTTTTTTTTTTGATCTTCGAGACAGGGTTTCTCCATAGCTTTTTGGTTCCTGTCCTGGAACTAGCTCTTGTAGACCAGGTTAACCTCGAACTCACAAAGATCTGCCTGCCTCTGCCTCCTGAGTGCTGGGACTAAAGGCGTGCGCCACCACTGCCTGGCCTGTTTTTTTTTTAAATCTAAATTTGAAGTTCAATTAACTAATGAAAACTCAGCAGTAAGATGTCGGGGTAAAAACCTGTTAGATCAGAGAAGCTGAGATGCAACTAGTTGACTTTTTATGGCCAGAGACACAGCAAGAGAGCATCTCTCCATCTGTCCCAAACCAAAAAGGCTCCAAAATCTCTAAGGTCCTCCCTACTTCTTCCTATGCATGTCTCTATACACCTTCCCAGGTTATCTGTACTTTCTGGAGGTAATTCTTGTCAGCTAGTACCTGGCTCCACCCCCCAGTTCAAGGTTAATTTTACTAACATGGTCTTGGAGTTTCACATTTGATCTCAGTGTGATCAATTTTCCACAACATTTCCTCCTTTTTGTTTAAATAAAAAGAAAGATTTCAACTGTAACTGTATAGTTGTAAAACTATCTACAATAAAAAAATTATCAGGTTAGAATTATATTTACAATGTCCAATCCATTAGTGTTTGAAAAATTAGGAGGAAATACTCTATTATTTATCCAGTCTTGGTGAGTCCAAATTTTTGTACATAAATTATTTAATATTATAACTAGTATTGCCAACCTAAAAATGTCTTTTCAGACCTTAAAACATTGTTTTTTTTCCCCCCTATGGTAATTATGTCTTCCTTTTTTTTAATTAATTAATTAATTAATTTATTTTTTTTATTGGAAAAAAAAATTTCTGCCTCCTCCCCGCCTCCCATTTCCCTCCCACTCCTCCCTCCCCTCCTCCCCTCCCCCCACTCCTCCCCCTCCCTCTCCAGCCTGAAGAGCAGTCAGGGTTCCCTGTGGAAAGTCCAAAGTCCTCCCCCTCGATCCTGGTCTAGGAAGGTGAACATCCAAACTGGATAGGCTCCCACAAAGCCAGAACATGAAGTAGGATCAAAACCCGGTGCCATGGTCCTTGGCTTCTCAGCAGCCCTCATTGTCCGCCAAATTCAGAGAGTCCGGTTTTATCCCATGCTTTTTCAGTCAGAGTCCAGCTGGCCTTGGTGAACTCCCAAAGCCTCAGCCCCACTGTCTCCACGGGTGGGCGCACCCCTTGTGGTCCTGACTTCTTTGCTCATATTCTCCCTCCTTCTGCTCCTCATTGGGACTTTGGGAGCTCAGTCCAGTGCTCCAGTGTGGGTCTCTGTCTCTATCTCCATCCATCGCCAGATGAAGTTTCTATGGTGATATGCAATATATTCATCAGTATGGCTATAGGATAGAGTCATTTCAGGTTCCCTATCCACAGCTGCCCCAGGAACTAACTGGGGACGTCACCCTGGGCTCCTGGGAGCCCCTCTAGATCCAAGTCTCTTGCCATCCCTAAGATGGCTCCCTCAATTAAGATGTGTGCTTCTCTGCTCCCCTAACCAACCTTCCTTTATCCCAATCATCCCGTTGCCCCAAGTTCCCCCCCACCCTCCCCTTCTCACATTTCTCTCCCCTTCTCCCCCTTATTCCCCCTCCCACCACTCCCCCAAGATCCCAAATTTTTGCCCGTCAATCTGGTCTACTTCTCATAACCGAGAGGATAGCTGTATGTTTTTCTTTGGGTTCACCTTCTTAATTAGTTTCTTTAGGGTATCAAATTAAAGACTCACTGACCTTTATTTATCTCTAGAAACCAATTATAAGTGAGTACATCCCATGTTCATCCTTTTGGGTCTGGGTTACCTCACTCAGGATAGTGTTTTCTATTTCCATCCATTTGCATGCAAAATTCGCGAAGTCATTGTTTTTTACCACTGAGTAGTATTCTAATGAATATATATTCCATACTTTCTTCATCCATTCTTCCATTGAAGGGCATCTGGGTTGTTTCCAGGTTCTGGCTATTACAAATAATGCTGCAATGAACATAGTTGAACAAATGTCCTTGTCATATGATCGGGCATCTCGTGGGTATATTCCCAAGAGTGGCATTGCTGGGTCCATGGGTATGTTGATCCCAACTTTCCTGAGAAACCGCCACACTGCTTTCCAAAGTGGTTGCACAAGTTTGCATTCCCACCAGCAATGGATGAGGGTGCCCCCTTTCTCCACAGCCTCTCCAGCAAAGGCTATCATTGGTGTTTTTGATTTTAGCCATTCTGACAGGTGTAAGGTGATATCTCAATGTTGTTTTGATTTGCATTTCCCTGATCGCTAAGGAGGCTGAGCATGACCTTAAGTGCCTTTTGGCCATTTGGACTTCTTCTGTTGAGAATTCTCTCTTCAGATCAGTGCCCCATTTTTTAATTGGGTTAATTAGCATTTTAAAGTCTTGTTTCTTGAGTTCTTTATATATTTTGGAGATCAGACCTTTGTCTGTTGCGGGGTTGGTGAAGATTTTCTCCCAGTCAGTGGGTTGTCTTTTTGTCTTAGTGACAGTGTCTTTTGCTTTACAGAAGCTTCTCAGTTTCAGTAGGTCCCATTTATTCAATGTTGCCCTTAATGACTGTGCTGCTGGGGTTATACCTAGGAAGCGATCTCCTGTGCCCATCTGTTGTAGGGTACTTCCCACTTTCTCTTCTATCAGGTTCAGTGTGTTCAGATTGATATTGAGGTCTTTGATCCATTTGGACTTGAGTTTTGTGCATGGTGATAGATATGGGTCTATTTTCATTCTTCTACAGGTTGACATCCAGTTGTGCCAGCACCATTTGTTGAAGATGCTTTCTTTCTTCCATTGTATACTTTTAGCACCTTTATCGAAAATGAGGTATTCATAGGTTTGTGGGTTCAAATCCGGGTCTTCTATACGATTCCATTGGTTGACTTCTCTATTTTTATGCCAATACCACCCCGTTTTCATTACTGTAGCTCTGTAATAGAGTTTAAAGTCAAGGATGGTAATGCCTCCAGAAGTTCCTTTATTGTATAAGATTGTTTTGGCTATCCTGGGTTTTTTGTTATTCCATATAAAGTTGATTATTGTCCTTTCAAGATCAGTGAAGAATTTTGATGGGATCTTGATGGGGATTGCATTGAATCTATAAATTGCCTTTGGTAGGATTGCCATTTTTACTATGTTGATCCTCCCAATCCACGAGCAAGGGAGATCCTTCCATTTTCTGGTATCCTCTTCAATTTCTTTCTTCAATGCTTTAAAGTTCTTGTCAAATAGATCCTTCACTTCTTTGGTTAGAGTTACCCCGAGATATTTTATGCTGTTTGTGGCTATTGTGAAAGGTGATGCTTCTCTGATTTCCCTCTCTGCTTCCATATCCTTTGTGTATAGGAGGGCGACTGATTTTTTGGAGTTGATCTTGTATCCGGCCACATTACTAAAGGTGTTTATCAGCTGTAAAAGTTCTTTGGTGGAGTTTTGGGGGTCACTTATGTACACTATCATATCATCTGCAAATAACGAAAGTTTAACTTCTTCCTTTCCAATTCGAATCCCCTTGATCCCCTTATGTTGTCTTATTGCTATTGCTAAAACTTCAAGCACTATATTGAAGAGGTATGGAGAGAGTGGACAGCCTTGTCGTGTTCCTGATTTAAGTGGGATGGCTTTGAGTTTCTCTCCGTTTATTTCTCTCAACCCTATCAACTTTGTTTGCATCTCTTTTGTAAGTCTTCAATCCCATTAAAAAAATCTGAGAATAGTATATTACCTGAATAAACAGGAAATACTGAACAAGGAATTTCCAAAACCATAGAAATAACAAAACAGCTGAGATTAGAAGATTGTTAATGTTAATCTGTGTTTTCCATTGCTGTAACAAATCACATCCCCATATATTCATTGCTATTTCAGCAATATGTGACTTTAATTTTCCTATCAGTCCTTCTGGACCTATACACTCAACCCACCTTGTACTTTGTTTTACCTGAGATAAACTCCCAATTCCTAAATACTGATATATCCCATGACAGCCTGCTCTTGTTTTATGCTAACTTTGTTAAATATGAAGAGATAATGCATATAAATATAAACAAAACTATGGTAAGTTTGAATGTCCTCAGTGCATTGATTTACCATGGGAAAAGTATCTCCATTACACATCCAACTTTATCTTCTTTCCTTAGAAGTTCTCTGCATCCTCAATCAGGTTTTCAGTTTCTGTGTCTTTGGTCTCTGTAACCCTTTGCTGTTCTCTTCTGCAGCATTCATACATAGTGGCTTGTATAATGTATGGTTTTAGGGTTAAGAATAGTAATTAAGATTCAAATATGAGAACCTGTGTTTGCTTTAATTAGTATCAAGGAAAGTGAAATTTCTTTGCCACTTTTCTGTCTCCTGCAGCTAGCAGCTTTCAAACTTGTTTTTTTTTAAAGTGGATTCTTAGTGTCAAACTCAAATCCTTATTTTCCAGTGGCAAGTACTTTTCCAAGTGAGTCATTTATCCAGCCCTTAAATTAGTTTTTTCAGGTGTAGAAGCCTTTTTATATCAATTAATGTAACAAATCCCAAGTGATACATTTGATAGGAAAATGAAAGCACTTTGTAGATGCAGCTGCTTGGAAGTACATGCAATGCTGTGAAGGGAAGGACTGTTCATTTATTTTCTTTCTGTCCAGATGCAAATAATCACACATAAACTATATTAATTAAAACACTGTTTGGCCAATAACATGCATATTTCTAGGTAACTCTTCCATCTTAAATTAACCCATTTCTATTAATCTATGAATCACCATGACTGTGACTTACTGTTAAGTTTCTGCCTGGTGGCTGGCATCCTTCTCCTTTGGCATCTTCATGGCATCTCCCTGACTCTGCCTAGGCTCTCTATGTATCTCTTTCAACCTAGCTATATTCTGCTCTGCTATAGACTGAAGCAGTTTCTTTATTAACCAATGGCAATACAACATATTGATAGCATACAGAGGGGATTCCCACATTATTTCCCCTTTTGTCTAAATAAAAAAGGAAAATTTTAACTTTAACATAGTACAGTTACATATAACAAAACAGGTATCAAGTAAGAATTACAGTCACAATATTTGTATCTACTTTATCTTTTATCATAACTAAGGAAAACAATAATTATAATTATCTATTCTTCAACTTCACCAAAGACTCCAGAAGGATATAATATTGCCCAAGTTAACAGGAAGTGCATTGCAAGCAGCTTCCAAAACTCTAGAATTGACAGAGACATCTCATTGCCTGGACAGTCACCCAAAGTTCTTCTGTAACATTGGGATATCAATCTTCAGCCCATAGGCCCATAGTATCTGGCAGACGTTTCCCTGAAGCAGGAAATTTGAAAGACTGTTTTTGCCTATATTGGCAGTTTGTCAATAACTTTCCACTGTATCCTGCAGAATGTCTGACAGACTCTTTCATGAAGCAGGAAACTTGAAGGACTTTCTCACTTTCTTTAGGCAACTTGGACAGTCATTTTTCTTTGGGTCCTGCATGTCCAGTTCATACAGCTTAACATCAAGCAGTCCAGGCAAGATCAGTTTCTTGCCCAAATAGCTAACAAACTCTATAAGGAACATCTTCATTGCTCATCATCCTCCTGACATAGATGGGTGCTGTTAGGAGCAGATGTGTCTCATTGTCAAGCAAAGTCCTAAATTCTTAAAACATCTTAAATGCCATACTCTGTTTGTTTTTGAAAGTTTTGAGGAATACTGATTCATCTGAAATATATCTCTGTACCTCTTAGAAACCTAACATGACTATAATCTTGACTATGATAAATGACTATTAACCTATATTTCTTAATTATACATTACATTTTTCAATGAGTTGCACAAACACAATACCTTACTCAAGAGCAAAAATATAACAAAATCAACCTTAAATTTGTATCAACAAACCAAGATACATACCAATGCAAAGTATTCATCTCCATCTCATATCCCCTATAAACGTAAACAAACATTTATAAACAATCATTTAGGGAATTTGGGTGTTGCTCTCTAGACTATGTCCTGCTGGTTGGGAATGCTGTTAATGAGATCTTTTATGGGTTATCCTGTGTGGTAGGTCCATCTCAACTAGCAGTCCTAAAGCTGTCATAGATGTTGGACCATCTGGGTCATTGCTGCAGGGGGTTCGTTTGATCAAACCATATTAACGGGCAAGGAATCCAGCTTTCTATCCTCTGTGGAAATAAAAGCAGAGCCTCTTGTTCACAGAAACATATCCTTAAACCCAAATTTTAAAGTCAAGATATCTTTAAAATATACATGTTTGTTTAGCATAGCAGCCCATTCAATGAAATGTCTCTCTGTACTTAGCTCATTCACAGTCAAAAAATTCAAAGAAAATAATATACATAATCCAAACTCTCTGTATATTTTTCATCTTTATGTAGCTTATTTTTCCTTACTCATTTAATCTATGACTCACTGTACTCTGTCTCTTCAAAGACTTTGTTTTATTTTTTTTTAATTATTTTTTGTAACTGTCTATATTCTTTTTCTTCTCTCTTCCAAGCCTTATCCAACACTGTGACCCATTCAGAGGTCTTTTTCATCTGAATCTGTCTTTATTGCATATATGTAATCATTTTCTGACCAGGAATGCTTTTAAAATGGTAAGCAGCTTGGTCTTAGTAGTCCAGGATGCTGGCTTTGCCTCTATCAGCCTTTCAATATGGCAGAGGTACCTTTACAACTAGCTCTGGGACCTCTGAGTAAAAGCATTTCTCACCACCTCAACTCTGGTAAGCAGTTGGCCCATGCTGCCACTGAGTAACTTGCAGCAGGCTGCCCACAAACTCTGTTTGGCTTCCTGAAAGAGCGAGAGCTGTTTATACAACTAACACAAAGGAGCTACTGCTGAGTTAGGAAGTCTTCTCTTTAAGGAATCATGCCTATGCTTTCCTTTAGCAGAGCACACCCAAGAAAGTGCTGCTACCAAAAAGCTGGGCTTAACTCTGATTTTTTTTTTTTTGTGTGTGTGTGTCTGATATTCCTTTCCAAGTTCTCTCAGGTTTTATATGAATGTAGTCAGCCCACATTGGCACACCATTTTGTAGGCAGAGACTGTTGGTTCATTTCCTAGATGCCCATGCCTGAATAACAAAACAGAAACTATATGAATTACAATACTGTTTAACCAATAGCTTAAGCATATTTCTAGTTAACACTTACATCTTAAATTAGCCCACTTCTATTAAGCTGTGTATTGTTTCAAGGCTGTGGCCTATTGGTAAGTTTCTGGTGTTTAGGAGTCTTTCTCCTTTAGCACCTATATGGCGTCTCTTTGTCTCTGCCTACTCTTTATATATCTCTTCCAGACTTGCTATATTTTGCCATGCTATAGGCCAAAGCAGTTTTATTTATTAGCCAATAAAAGGAACACATATACAGAAAAATATCCCACATAAATGCTGTAGTAATTTTATGGGTATTTACTAGTTATTAAATTGAAATAAAAATAACCTTGGAAAATATAAAGATATGAGTGAATAGGACTTGGGTATCATCTTCAATATAATTTCAGTAGCAAAACTGATAAAATTTAATGCAGTTTTTTTGAGAGCCAACATAATTTGATTAGCAGGTGTTCTTTGGCTTGTTAAGTGCTAATAAGTACTTTTCACACATTCTCTTGGAAGTTTAAAGAACTCACAGGCATTCAAACCCGATGACAACACTTTGCCAAATATAAATCTATACATAATACTCCTAGTGTCTCCAAATGGAGGGATTGCATGCTGTGCTTAATTTTATAAATGCTTTTTAAAAGCAGAGTCCGCCTTAGAAAACAAAACAGGAATTATTATGCCCGGTAGTTTTAACTGTAGCCAGCTATACTCAGTATTTTGACCACAGTGAAACCCACATTTTTCCATTGGTCATGTTATTAAGAATGAATGATTTATCTACAAAGATCAGAGGTAGCTGTAATGCAGGAGGTATTTTGGGGGATTAAGGATTGAGCAGTTGGTGAGGAAGGAGACTCTAGCTTGGCTCTGTCTGCTGAATAGTCTATTTTGTATCTACATTTCCTTAATGTTTCTCCATAGACCCGCCTCTGTGCATTGTACTCCCAGCCCACTTTTTCTCAACCCTCTCTCTGTCTCTCTCTCTCTCTCTCTCTTTTTTTTTTTTTTTTTGTTTTTTTCGAGACAGGGTTTCTCTGTGGTTTTGGAGCCTGTCCTGGAACTAGCTCTTGTAGACCAGGCTGGTCTCGAACTCACAGAGATCTGCCTGCCTCTGCCTCCCAAGTGCTGGGATTAAAGGCGTGTGCCACCACCGACCGGCCCTGTCTCTTCTTTTTTATATTTGTGTCCATATACTTTTTCTCCAGATAGGAATACCTTGATTATTGGCTGTATTTTATTTCCAATCTCGTAGAGAAATCCAAAATATTACCCAAATAATTATTAACCAGAAAGATGCTCCTTATTTTCATTCTATTTATATATTTTCCATTCTTTGTTAAAATTTAAAACTTGAAACATTTTTATGGTTATGTATGATTTTGATGTGAACATAAATATGCAAGAGTCAATGATAATAACCTTACTTTTCTTATGTTTCAATTATCAAACATATTTCTGGGGTTTATCTATCAGAATCTGAGCAGACAATGAATACCACCTGCCTGAGTGAAACCAGAAATCAATTGTTCATATTGCTTTACTTTTGTTTCACACCTATCATTTCTGCTACTTCTCCATCCATATCAGATGCAATTGTACATGAATATTCTTTATCAATCCTTTCCATTGAGAAGTGACTCAGCCTCTTTATTATTCTTGGGATTTCTATATTGAGGTAATGCACTTGCACACACTTACATACACATGCAACTTTGGTCAACAAAGATGGTAACTTTTAGACAATATTTAGAACTTAATTCTATATCAAACAACTTTTGCTGTAGATAAAAAATTAAGTGTTATGAAGGTAATCAATATAATTCTTAAATTTCTTTTGTTTGCGTTTGTATGAATAAATTTGCTGTTCATACATGAGAGTATGTGTACTTAAATGTATGTGGGTACAAATATATATGACTTTAAGTGTGTGTGTATGTTGTGGTCAGAGACTGACGTTGGGTTCTTTTTCAGTTCTTCTACACCTCATATATTGAGGCAGCAAAGGTTATTTCAAAGATCATTCTCTTGATCCGAGAGATTATCAATTCACCCAGTTTATCTAGTCATTTTGGTGTTCTGATCCCATCTCTGTCTCCCCTGATATGGATTATAGG
>CAWTZC010000520.1:0-19530 GCA_963919715.1 Microtus obscurus
CTAACACGAAATAATAGAAATGGGTTAGACCAGGCGAAAGGTAAGACAAAGGAAGGAGTTTAACTAAGGTAACAATAGTGTTTAAATAGATATATAGTTTGTGTGTTGTTATTTTGGGCATATAAATAATAAGCAACTTTTTGATTATTTAGAAATACAACCCCGGTTACTATTTTCAACATAATATAAAATCTAAAATGTTTGATTTCCTACTAAACAAAACAAAGGAAGTTTCATCAAGATTGTTTTAGTTCATTGATTTGGAAAAATCTACATCAAGTAATATCTATTTTTACTTTCATGAATGTCATTAAAAATAATGTGGAATAATTTTATTTATTTTTAAAAATATTACAAATTTTCATTTTGTATGTTTTATGCGTGTTACATTCATTTCCATTTAGTTCATTAAAACGATTTTTTTAACACAAGAAAATTCAAGTAGTCATTATACCCTTTTATGATATAGGTTGAATATATGTAGACTTAAGTAGCCATGGCCTAAACATATATAAGAAAAATTGACAGCCTTGCTAAACATATGCATAGAGTTCTTTTTCTGGTTACTACTTTTTAATAAATACTGCTTGTTGCTGTACCCACCATATACATTTTACATTTAGACATTGTACTGGTGTACTTAAATAACTAGTTATTGATGTGTACAATTGGACATCTAAAATTTTATGCAAATGCTGTTATTTCCAGAGATAAAAATTTAGAAGTATTCGAACTTTAGTATCTATGTGGGGCCATGAAAAATCAATCCCCTACAAATGCTAAGGATACCCTGCACAGAAGCCATCCACTGATTTCACACAATCTTATACCGTTCTTAAACTATATGATTAATTTAAATTTATTTTCCTGTACATAGGTTTTCTATAAAGAACTTACTTAACAAGGAAAAACTCATTCTACTTTTATGTCTCAAGTCATATCTTTTCATTTACTTTATGATTCTTAAGGTCAGGACTCTTTCCAATACTTAACATTAAGTATCTAAGGCTGACTAATTTTTTATTCACTTTCAGTCTTAAGTAGTTTGTTATCCCATCATCTGCTTTTATTCAGGCATTCCATGTAGATGTTGTGATATCTCCTATAAATATATTGATTAGAGATGCTTAATGGAGTATTCCTATAATAATTGACAACTTATCTGCATGTTATACCAACTTTTAGGTATATGAATATTAAAATGGTCAACATCTCTAATTATATATTTAGTCTATCCGTACAGTTTTTAATTTTTGAATTTTGGGGTTCTGTTATGCATGTGCATTTATACCGATCGCCACCAAGTATTAAATGAGACTTAATATGTATTCACTAACTTTAAATTACTTTTCTAAAAATAATTTAACAGATATGTCAGCTCTTAAAGTTTCCCCATTTATATATATCCTCATACTTAGACTATATCTTTGCTTTTAAGGTATGACTCTGAGATATTACATATATATATATTTTTATGGTCATTTTTTTCAAAGAACTCAATCTACCAACTTTTGACAGTTAACTGGGATGCTAATTTCCTCACGCTTAATAAGTGCTAAAATATGAATTTGTCCTTTATCTTGTTTCTTCAAAGTTCTTTACATCTTTTTGTCTTACTCCTGAAACAAATTTGAATAAACCCCAAATATATTCGATTTTTTTTCTCTACTATTTATGTTCGAATCCTTTATAACTTAATCTTTATTTTTAATCTCTCAGTTCTTGTTATAATTCATATTATAACACTCAGCTTTAAAGGTCTATCAATTCCACTTCCCAAATATTATCATATTTTATAATTATTATTGTGCTCTAAATATGAATTAAATTCTTTATTATAACTCACTGTTGTCTCAATTGAGCATTTACTCGTTTTAGACTTGAAAAGAAACCTAAAATATGCCGAAAGCGACAAGCTTCTAACTACACGGGAATGGGCCATGCCCAAAACAACAAGCTTCCACAATGCCAGGAAGATAGGAAGGTAAAGTGATTTTATTAGTTAAAACAGCAAAGCCAGCCACACTGATAAAAAGGTAAAGATGCATGAGACGGCTTTCTATGAGATCGAAAATTCATGTACTAGTACAAAAAAGCGAGCTGTAAAAAGGAAGTGGGCAGGATGGGTAGCTGTAGTGAGACATTTCTCCCCTTTTGGAAATACATTGTAGGTACTATTGCTTTTTACATATTTATGATTTTATGATTTTTTTTTTTTCGAGACAGGGTTTCTCACTTTGGTTTAGACCCTGTCACAGAACCTAACTCTCCTGAAGCCAGGCTGGTCTAGAACTCCCACAGAAATCCTTCACTCCCACTCCCGAGTGCTAGGGTTAGCGCATATCATGTCCACCACCATGACCATATTTATGATTTTAATACATAGCTAATCTCTATATTTGCAATATACTAAATTGTAAGTAAGTATGGCCTTTGATAGGTCTGTCTCTAACCCCAAATACCTTTCTGCCCCAAACTACCTATCTCTTTTTTAATAACTATATTTATTAAATAAGGATATGAGCATTCTCCCAAACTTTCATCTTTTTATATTAATTATTACATTTTGCAATGATGTATAAATTAAGTGAAGGTTGGGCGATGTGGGGTTCCTTACTGTGTGTGATCTGATACAGTTAATAATAAACTGGTTTGGCCTGATAGGATAGAACATTATGAGTGGGGAAAATTGAACTAAATGCTGGGAGAAAGAGGTGGAGTCGAGGAGAAGCCATGTAGCGAATTAACAGGATGGCTTCACAGCCTCGTGGCGTACACAGATTATTATAAATGTGTTAAATTAAGATATGAGTTGTGAAAAGTATACTTGGCTTTCAGTGGCCAAACAATTTATTTTTGAAGATTATGAGGAGGTTTGTGGAGGGAGAGGGGGGACTAGGAGCAGGGAAGTGAAAATTTGGATTGATATTTTTGTAATAAAAAGGAAAAAAATTAAAATAAAAAAATGAAACAACCTATCTTTATCCTCGGCCTCCTTCTACAAAGAGATGACCTGGAACACTGCAGCTTCCTCCCCTCTGGGAGCTTTTACAGATGAGGGTTAATTTAAATTTAATCCTCATTACTTGGGACACCAGGCAGTACCTGATGGAGGCTCATAGTCAAGGTCAAGATTAATAAAGCCACAGTCAGAGATTAGCAAAAGCGCATTCAAACATCCTGTTTTGTTATACTAACGACATGACCAGGAAAACTGCTAAAACCTGGTCTTTCTAATAATTATCAGACATTTATTCTCTCCTTACTAAATCTTTATATCTTGAGGTTTTCCTCAGCTTAACTTTTTACTGCTCTGGAAATCCTTAATAATTTTCTCCTCTCACTCACTCCATCAGCATTCATTAGTTCATGACCTCAAACCACACTCTTCCAGTGGACTTTTACAGGTTCCAGTTTGCTCAAGCAACCTGAACCCTGTTACCCTCCACCCAGTGCCTCTAAGAGCCCCAAACGCCCATGTAGTGCTGGAGCTTTAACATATGAATTTTAAAATTGAAACAAGGCAGTCCATGGTGGGGTCTGAGTTATCAACTTTGCTCTGTTTCTACAACATATATATAAATTTGTGTTTCTTTGTCTCAGTAGTTTCCAAGATATATAGCAATCATTTTTTCTGAAGTAAAATGTCTATATCTTCACAGACATTCTTGTATGTTTGAGCCACATATTCAGAACTGATATTTGCTTTCAAAATTGGTTTTAATTATTACGTTGATCTTGCATACATATTCTGTCAAATTCGATCTTGACACCAGCGACATGGTCATCTACAGCACTGGAAAATTCAGAGTTTTTATAAGAAGATAAAAATAAATTTATATAGAATATTTAAGATATCATATTATTTCTGTGATAACAAATTTTAAATTTAGCTTAAGTTCTAATTCCAGATATGGTAGGAAATATATGTACCTCATGATGTTTTCTAGGAAGGATTTTTTTAAATGATGTAGAAACTTGAATCTATATTACCTACGCATGTGTTGGTAATATTTTAAAGTAATATTAATGATATATTAGTCTATAGTATAATTTTAAATAATACATTTTATAATTCATGGATATACCCGCATTAATTTAGTTGGTTATCAAAATTAAATCCTTTGAAGTATTTCTTTTAAAACAGTTACTATTAAGCCATGTCTAAAAACGATTGGTGATTTTGTCCCAGACTCATTGAACTTCCGTACTCCAAAACTGTTGATTACTTTTCTAAGTACATCATGTATGGAGGAATATTGTATTTTAAGAACTACTAAGAAGTATTCTTATTTTTTATTTAATAATTGCTCCAATAATCGGAGTACTGGGAGAAACACTTGGACTCAGTGAGCTGTTTTATCGCTTTCTAAATAGATTCTAGAATGTTCGTCAAAATTCTGACTATAAATATTTGACAAAGATTTTTTCGATTATAATAGATTAATTCAAAAGAAATAGCTCTTTATTTTCAAAGACTTCAAATTTCTCCCACCTTCTTACCCAATTCTAGATAGTTTTTAAACAACCAAATTGCTTTATTTTAATTTATTTATAAATTATATATTAACAGAATACTGCTAAAGATGTCATGCCGCAAAGACCAGATATATTTTAATTAGGTAATTTTTAATTAAATGCAGAACACTAAGCTAAAAATGAATTTTAAAACTTTATGGAAATTCATTTGCTTCAGTCTTCTTCTTTCATTACTTTTCCAGGCAAAGAACTTATAAAACCCCTCTAGCCCATCTTAGGGGGCATTCTGTCTGAATATCATTGAGTCTTCAGCTTGCTCATCTTTTATTGAAAACACCTGCCTACTCTTATTTCTTCGTTAGTAGTAGCTGATATGCCCCGATGTGAGCGGGAATTAAATATTTAATTTCTTTATCATCTTTACCAATTACGAAATGAAAAATTAAGGATAAATCCTTAAACAAATACTCCAAGCGAGAGAGGAAATTAAATAGTCACAGGCGCGATTTTCTTTCTTTAGCTATTAAGCATGTTTACCATGATGTTGAAAGAAATTTGAATACGAAGGAGGTCTTTAGTTAAAATACTACACTGAACACAAGCAATTTACTCAAATTGACTGTAGTCAGGAAGGCATCCCTGATGGTAAACGGTTGGATGGTATGAACGAACTGTAAGATGATAAGATGATGTCCAAATACTCCTTTGGATTAACTTTCTACCTACTGAGTGTAATAGAAAACTATGATTTCCTTTCTTCCAATCTAACATGAATGGCAAAGGTGACTGAAAGACACCTCTCTGTGACTCTGTTACATTGCTAAAGATTCTCACATGAGGCTGAACTGAAGATTCCCTCTCTTGCTGGTTCCTGAATCATATGACCATTCAGGAGAGACTTAGCCTAGGTTATAGAAGCATTTTTCCAGGACTAAATGTGACCTCTGGTCCTAAGCAGTGTATAGCAAGGGAGTACAATATGTCCCAATTCACAAAGGATGTCATTTTTTTCTTTTGTTTTTAAGACAGGGTTTCTCTGTGTAGCCCCTGACCATACTGGAACTTATCTGTAGACCGAGCTGTCTTGAACTCAGAGATTTTGTCTGCCTCCACCTCTGTGTGCTGGGATTAAAGGTGTTAACACCACCACCACCTAAAAAGGACGCTATTCTAATAAAACAAAGAAGTATGGAAAGAATTCCTTCACGTTGACCTCAAGATAGTAGCACATTCCTTAGTAAACGAGCAGAGAAATGTTAGAGTATTGACATTTGAAGTTCGTGGTTATTGCATAGATTTGTATTGCTTCTAACTGTGAAATTTATGTATGAAAAATGAGAAGTAGCACAGTGAGTTTTCTAAGTTACCAGTGTAAAATCTCTTAAGAATCTCTGGTTGAACTTTCTATTATTAAGATCATCTGACAATACAGTGTACTTTCTCTTATGTGACAGGAAGGCCCAGGGTTTTGTTACTAAACAGTAAACATAAACTGATTTCAACAAATGCAGCTCCGAGTAATTACAAAGATAAACCAGGAAGATCTAAATCTTTCTTTTACAAACTTGATTAATTCCATTGTGATATTTTTCTGAAGATAGACCCCTTTCAACATGAAAGAGATGGAGTGGTACTTACTCATTTCCTAATAAAGTCAGTACTCACAGCATTTACGGCAGGTACAGCAATGATTAAGCCAATTTTAATAATGAGGCATATACAATTATTGGAAAAGCCTCAAGAAGAATTAGATTTCACTTTCATCTCAAATGAGGGAAAATTAGAAATTCCAGAGGCCAGTTAAGGCAATGGGATGTGGATTTGATGGTGGTTGAGCAATAGGAAAGAACAGGCCATAAGTTCAGAGAACTCTTGTATGCAGAGTTTTTACATGAGTTTCGGAAGTAATACATCAGTGTAGAGAGTGAAATAATTTTTTATTCCATTTAAGTTACGTGATTACTTGGAGATTATTGGTATCTTTGGATGCTCTGGATAATTAATACATTACTATTTGAATTACAAAACAATATGTGATCATAGCCATATGCTGCCAATGACCAATGTGCCAACATCATTGTCACAGTATACGACAAGGTCTAGAAGAACACACAGGATTAGTAACTCACAATAAAAGTGTCTAGCAAAACAAAGGAATAGAGTCCTAAAGAGATTTGATCTTTCTACAGGTTTTTATCTCTCTATTTGAAGTGACTTTGAAGTGTCTTGTAGAATTGAGGTAGAGATAATTCCTTGTGCTTTCTGCGAGGTTTGAGTGAAGGGTTTGAAGGATGGTGGCAATGAAACACTTCTGTATCTCACAGGACATAAAGAGCACCCAGTATTTCACGTAACTGTAAGAAGAAATTTCAACAAAGCAAACCCAGGAATATACATGTGGAATTAAAAGCGAGGCAAAAGTGGAAAAGCTCAGATAAAGTGCTATGATAGTATCCCAAAGACAATGAGGTCCTCACAAGCACACAGGAAGAGAAAAGAGAATTATGCAGTTGTGGAAATTGGCAAAGATTTGGAAAATATTTTTCTAGTTGAAGTATCTAATCAGCTATATCATATTTTGCTGTGTGAGAAAATCTTCTGCTACATTGTGAATATATTACTCTTATTGGTTAAGTAAAAAGGTGATAGGCCAGTATTCGGTGAGAAGTAGGGCAGGAAATGCAAACTGAGTATTAGGTGAGAAGTAAGTTAGAGGAGCCAGCAAGCTGCTCAGGAAGCAAGACATGCTAGAGGGTAGTGTCGCAGAGAGATACAGAGATTAATAGAAATGGAAGTATTTAGCTTATTAACAAGCCTGAACTATTGGCTGAGAATTGCATAATTCATATTCTGCCTCTGAGTTGGTTTTTTGGGATCAGGTAGTTGGGATAGAAAATATCTGTTTACAACATTCATTATTTACCCACAAACATTTATCAAATACTTTCAGGATTGTAAAACTTTCCTCAGCTCAAGAACCTGTTACATGGTCTTACATATTCAACTATAAAAATGTTTATGCCAACGAGAATACACTGCATTTCTAGTGTT
This sequence comes from Microtus obscurus, assembly GCA_963919715.1. Lineage (NCBI taxonomy): Eukaryota > Metazoa > Chordata > Mammalia > Rodentia > Cricetidae > Microtus > Microtus obscurus. Next base: position 7,531 of record CAWTZC010000520.1, read on the forward strand.
ACCATACAACTTTTTAATTAATATATAATTACATCATTTTTCTTTTCCTTTTCCAATCCCCATAGTTTCATCTACTGTTGCTCTCCAATAAATTCACTGTCTCTCTCTTTTTATTTAATCGTGTATATAATATTTAATTGTGTATGTATATATATACATACACATATATATCTTATATGCAACACTTTTACCTGAAACATATTTCCCAGTCTTTATAATCGTTACAGGATGGCTACTTGTGGTATTGGATTTTGAAAGAAGTGTAATTTATTTGTCATGTTTTCCTTTTAAAATCTAAAATGATTTCCCAAATGTTGAATTCCTAATTTTATAAGTCTAATTGAATGTATTTTTAGAAACCAAAGGATGCCTCTATTTTCCCTTCCTAGACTAAACATAAAATAGCAATATTGTTACTTTTTAATTCTTTGTTATATAAAGTAGAGTAACAAATAAGGCTTATATTTTCTCTGATGCCACCATCTCATTTTATTTAAAATGCTCATCAAAAGGTAAACTTCGATTTTCTTTTTGAGTGTGAATTTTAAAGTCTGTAATTTCCCTCACATAGGCTTGTAAGTTTTACCATCATGGGCAACTATTGAATAATTACAGAGAAAAAACTGGGAAACAACACGAGAAATCACGGAGACCTGTCATCCCGATTTGCTAAGTATGCAGGAGTAGCAAATAGAACATTTGAATCTAAAACAAATCGTTTGGCATCTCATAAACCAATGTTATATTTTATTACAAGTAACAGGATCCTTTTCTCTTAGAAAAGAAATGCAAAACCGTTCTTCTTCACATGTCTGGTATTCTTGGTAAAAATGGCTCATAGACTCTTTTCCATCTCAATAATTAACTTAGGATATTTCTCCCCTTGATCATCTGATAAAATTGAGATGATATTCTAATATAATACACAGAGAATATTGCTAGTTCTTTGCTTGAGTGACATAAATCAAATATAAAACGGATGCCATTTGTAGGTAATTATATCTAAAGTGGCTGCAAATCACTGACTGCTATGGTTTAGCAACCTGGTTCCGAAGAACGCTTAGAGAAGGCAAGAATAATCAAGAAAGCACAGCCTGCTGAGTTGTGAGAAATCTCATAATAGCCATGAAGACACTCAACACCAAGCAGTCTTTTTTAAAAGCCTTGCCTTACAAGAGAATTCTTTGGGAAAGCGATCAATGAGATACATAGCTGTTGAGTTATCCAAGACCGCCATAAAATTCACCACAAGTACTGGAAGACTTAAGGTTTACTGTGTCTGTGTGGCTTTTGAAGGGAAACAAAACAACCGGCCGCGGCTTACAAGACAGCGCCCCTCCTCTGAGCCCAGGAGAGAGCACAAAGTTCTGTCTCTTTCAGTCCAGGTGACATCAGAGCTTGGATTGTTCTTAATAGCTCATACTTCAATCGTCTGCCCTCTTATCTCCCAGAGCTCCACTTTGTCTCTCCCTTGTGAAAATATGGACAATTACATTTAGAGCCCTCCTGCAACAGCTGGATATTCTCTGAACTATACGCTCATTGTGTGTGTGTGTGTGTGTGTGTACACTGTGTGTGTGTGTGTTGTGTGTGTGTGTGTATGGGTAAGTTTGAGCTACCATTAGAGTTCTAAGTCATAACTCTTGTGGCCATCCATTAGCCCGGGATATGTTGAAATGCATTGTTCATCTCCAACCTTAATTTCTCTTTATCTTTGTTGCCACCATTTTTTTCCTAATTAAAACATGAATTACACTCATGTAATGACACTTTCCTTGTATTTGTTTAACAAATAAAACTTGCCTAAGGATCGAAAAGTAAAGCAGCCATGACCAGCCTTATAGACCACACAGCAATAACATACACCTTTAATCCCAGTAGCCACACCAGTTTGTTATAGACACCAGATGATGTATGCCTTTAAACTCAGTGGTGCACACCTTTAGTCCCCAAAATAGAAGTATAAAATTGGGAGGAGGCAGCTCTAAGGGCTGCTTTGCTTTTTGGATCAGAGGTTGAACCCACAATTTCTGACTGAGTTTTTATTAATCCTGATTCCGTTCTAGTTTTCTTTCTTTTAATAAAAAGTGTTGTTATCAATTCACCTATCTATTTAATAAGTAAAGATTTGCCTCTCTCCTGGATTAATTATGTGCTAGGATCAAATACAGAAAGATACTTAGTCATGTCATAAATAATTCTAGGTGTTTTATTCACTTAAGAATACTTTCCATAAATTGAACAATTTCATCATGGTATAGTGTAAAATTCCATTTTATCTCTCTCTTCTATCATCATGGCATAGAACTGTTTATTAAGATACAAATATAATGTCTATGTCTTGATAGAAAAGCATGCATAGACATATATAAATATCTATATAGCACTCTTAATAGTTGCATGTTTACAAATGAGTTAATTTTACTACACCAATATGTCATATTATTCCTAAAAACTTGTAAAAATTCCCCCACAAGTAAACATGGTAAACACCACCAGATTCTTTACCCCTTGTTTGTCTCATGTTAGTTGGAGAAGAATTCTGAGTTGTCCCCTAACTCCTGAGGGATGATAATTCTTATATAATTCAGTCCGAGAGCTATACTGTCTTTCAAAAGCTCTTCACGGGAACGAACTTATGAAAATGCCTACTCCCCCATGTATTTCTCTTGATTGTGCTTTACTTAAAGTACAATCTTTTCCTTCTCTGTTTTTTTTAAACACTTCATCTTGTGAGGAGATCTTGAAACAATAATGTTGACCTGAAGTTTGAAGAGCACACACCACAAAAAAGGAAATAACGCCTGTGGATATTTCCTTTCCCCTGTGATGAAACTCATAACAAATCTATTCCCTTTTCCCATGGTTATCAAAATCCACTTGCTGCACCCCACGGATGTGAGGTGGAAGAATGGAGCTTGAAGTTTCTTCTGGTCTCTACCTTGTCCTCTACTTTCAAAGAGAATTTGGATCACATAAGGAGGAGCAAATGAAAACCTTACAGAAGCAGCATCATCCTAAGCCTGACAGTCAGTTAAAGAATAGTATCACTTTAGAAAATTAAGTTATCCCTAAGGCCAAAAGAGTTGAAAAGCTTCCAGTTAATTTTATGATGTCTTTTTTTTAAAGGATTAATGGATGAAAGTCAGATTCTTCATTTGTGTGTCAACATGAGAAAAGTAATTGTCTCTACAGCCAATTCTATTACTATTGAAAGTAATACATAGAAACTGACCAACTGGGTCAGATGGCCCTGACATCCCGAGTTCCATCTAAGGGGAAATGAATCGTGCAAGAAGTTCTCTGACCTCCACATACATGAAAGTACACCTCATACAAGTACACACAAGTGCACAAAGAACAAACAAAAATGTAAACATTTTCTTAAAAAAGATTATCAGTAATCTAGCTGATTGCAAAATCTTTTCTTGAATAACAGACAACATTCCAGGCCTTATTAACTTCACTACACTGACATTTCCCTCCCCTTCCCTCAAGCTAAACACACTGTCCTAGGAAATTTTGGCTTTGTGTTAATAGTCTAGTTTAAGAATCAAATAATAAAAGGCTTTTTATTGATATGAACCATAATAAAGGCTTGTTAAATCAAGAGAAGAAGACTAAGCAGCAGAGAAGACTGCTTTATATTCTTTTGGTAGCCAAGTGATTTCGTCCAATCTAATATTATGTTTTAGGAAGCAAAATCGGTTCAAAGGGAAATCCAGCTTTTAGAGAGTGTCTTCGGGTTTCTATTATTGCAACAAAACACCATGACCCAAAATCAAACTGGAGAGGAAAGGGTTTATTAGGGCTTACACTTCAGCATTGCTGTTTATCTCTGGGGGAAGTCAGGATAGAACTCAAAGAGGGTAGGATCCCAGAGGCAGGAGCAGATGTAGAGGCCATGGAGGGAGGTGCTTTCAGGATTACCTCCCCACATTGGCTTACTCAATCCACCTTCAGAATCCAGGACCAGCAGGTCGAGATGGCTACCACCCGTTGGGCTGGACCCTCCCACACTGATCCTATATGAAAAATGCCTTATAGCTCGATCTCAAAGAGGCATTTCCTCAGTTGAGACTTCTTCTTCTCATGTCTCTAGCCTGTGTCAAATTGATACACAAACTACACTTTACAAAGAGATTATTCAAAATCAAATCTTCACAACCAGATTTCTCACTAATGAACAAGTTTTCAGTCTGGAAATATTTTCATCTTTTTTCAACAATAGCTTTTTAGAGATGACACAGGGGTTAGCATCTTTATTCAATATCACAAAAGTTCTAACTGTTAAGTGGAATTTTAGCATAAAACAAAAATAAGCATTGAAAAAGGTAATCATAATACATTCCAAAACTCTGGCTCAAAAAAAAAACAGCAAAAAAAGTAGATTTGCCATAGCATGGAGAATATCAGAATAATACTTTCAATAAGGGTCTAAAACTATACAACATGAACATACAGTTGTTAAGCAGCATCAAAATGTATTGTACTTCTCCTACTTGTCATACTTAGTATAACTGTTTATTTCTCTGCCATGAAATATTTGAGAACATGTAACAAGCAAAAGAACCCAAACTCAGACACTAATCTTGGACACTAGAGATAATAACTAAGTAAGAAAACAAAACATTGCTACTACTAATAGAAATGAGAGCCAGACCACAAGTCATAGCTTGAAATTTTATCTCGAGAAAATAACAGTTACCACACTAAGTTGTGTTATTACTGGAATAGTACAAACAAGATCAAGACGACTTCCTCTCCTCATCTGAATTCAAGTATCTGTGTTATTTTACAGGCACCGGCATTGTTTCACCAGAAAGACAGACCTTCTTGACCTAAAAATAATCAGATAGAAGCTGCAACTACAACAGTGAGACCACAAATTTACACACCTATCTATTCACGAAACGATTTTAACCAGCATTTACATTAAGTCCAAGTCAGTTGCTCTAAAGTCATTTATTAAAAATATCAAATTAATTTAGTATCCCTACCTGTCACCAGAAAGCTGCATCTCCCCTGCCCCGGCTTCATTTATGATGCTGCAGTTATAGACTCCATAGTTCTCATTGGAAAGACTTTTTACGGGGTACTCCGTATATTCCTGAGAGTCAAACTGACCAGTCCGTAATAATTTATTGCCCAAACGCCACTCATAGGTAGCACTCGTATTGGATAAGCTCTCAGGACCTGCAGCTCATGGTCACACTTCTGTCCTGTCCTTGATCAGATTTCCAAGAATGCTGGTTCCACAGCTGGGGGATCTGGGGGAAAGAGTACATTAAAACAGATGAAAGATGAGGCTTTCAAAGCAGAACTCTGCTATTGGCTTTCTGTTACGATAGGGCGATTTTTATGAACATATGTTGCAGTGGGTGAGTATAGAGGAAGGTGGAGAATGTCTAAAAATAGAAGAATTTCATCTTGAGCTTGGAAAAAGATTTTTCTCAGAGTGGAGTCAGTCAAGAGACTTGTTGTTTTCCAAAGACAAAATTCAAAACAGAAGAAAAAACCATTTACAGGTAAAACAACAACAATAACAATTCTTATTTCCTTCTAGCTGGTTCCAGGAAAAAACATTGTATTCAGGCACCAATGAAGTTACCGAGACGCAAAACAAAATCAAGGCTTCACATCAGCATGAGACTGAGAAGTAGAAGTCTTCTACTTCACCTGTGTATAATTACCACTTGTTGAGCTCAGTCTTATTAGTTTATAAAATAAGTAAGAAATATTTATAAATCAGTGTTTAAGCATGGTTAGATTTTTCTTGTATTGAAAAATCCCAATCCATAAACTGTAAGGACATTTTGCAAACTGTACCACACTCTAAGATGACTCTTAATCCCACTTGTAATAGCAGATATATTTATGATTTTTGTGTAATTAAAACTTGCTATATTTGTTGATTATATTTTTTACTTTTGATGATGAAATTTGCAATACCCTATTTAAGGGACATAAAAATACATGAATCTCATTGCTAAAATCAAACATTTGCTTAACGGTTTAGCAAGCTCCAGTTAGAAAGTTACATTCTGAAGTGGATGATGTCACTGGAAGCTGTGCAATTCTACAGGGCTGGGAATGTTCACACCAACCTTAACTAGAGCATTTGGAACTCTTGTGAATTGTCCAGTATAAAAACTGCACAGCTTCACCAGAACTCAGGAGGCAGAGGCAGCGGATCTTTGTGAGTTTGAGGCCAGCCCACGGTCTACAAGAGCTAGTTCCAGGACAGTCTCCAAAGCCACAGAGAAACCCTGTCTCAGAAAAACAAACAACACAACAACAACAGCAACAAACTGCACAGCTGTACCTGATGGTTCTTACTTCACACTACTCACAGGTTTTGGAAATTGATTATTGTCAGTCTGGAATTGTTCTCACCCTATGTTGCCTGTTAAGTAGTTTCAACCTCTTTTCTTGTTATCAGTCTACTGAATGGTCTTTCTTATTCCTTTCAGCAAACCTTGTTAAGCCTCTCTATCTACTCTAATTTTATCTATTCATTTTTCTTTGTATCCTTTCAATAAAAGCAGTATGGATTTTTTCTATATGCAAAAAATGTATTAATATATTTCATGTTATAAAAATGACAAGGCGTTTTAAGAAAGGTGGTGCCTATGTTGTGTCTTGTAAAAAAGAAAGGACATATAGGGTGTGTACGTCATAATGAAGCACATTCCAGGTATGAGAAAAAGGTGCGTTTAAAGGATCCAGGGAGGAAAGAATGCTCAGAGGAATTCAAAGGCACCAACAGAATCAGTGAAAAAGTACCACCATGACTCTGAAGAAAATGACAGTAGCAAGGCAGGAAAGTCTGTTCAAGGATACCTCAGTCTCGTGTTACAGAGTTAGGTTGTATAGTCAGTGTTAGGAAAATTATAAAAAGTAAAACACTTACGTGATCAAATTATTAGTCATAATATTACCAATTAGCAAAAAAATCTGTAGCAGTAAAGAGAACACGAAGCAGAGAGGACAAAGAAAGTTGCACAAAAATGACAGCATTAAAAAGGTGAACAACTCTCTATGAACTAAGTGGGAAAACAGGTGATTTTTTTTTTTTTGATGGGGTAAGGGGCGTAAGAGGTCAGTTCTACAGATGGGAAGAAATGAATGGGAACTAATGTGCAGTTGCGATTTGATTCTCTGCACACGTGAGCCAAACTGGGAGCAGGGCTTCCTCCTATTATCCCCTAGGCCACTAATCTGTCTATTTCCAAGCATACAAGCTATTTCTGGTTATCTCTTCTTTTGAATCTTTATTTTAATGACTCTATGGTTAAACAAAAGATCATATAGACTCAGTCCTCCACATTTGTTGGTGCTTCTGTACGACAGGTTATAGCTCTTCTACTCAGAAGAAAAAGGAGGAGAAAAAACGTATAGTGTGATAGTGTGTTTTCATTGGTCATATCGGGTCTGGCAAGTCTTGATCTCGTTAACTGAGTGATTGCCTACTTATTTTAGTTGGGTAAATCTTGACTAGTATTATCATCATCTAAAAGAGTTTCATAACTATAAATTTTTCTTTGTAAATCTATCTTCTTTTGGCTCTACCTACTTCTTGGCTGTCTTCAAAAAATATGCATCTTTTAAATTTCCTGAGTTCAGGTTTTATTACTGTAAACACATCATTATCTCTAAGGCTTCATTTCTAAGAGTCTATTTTCTATAGTAATGTAGTTAGCTACTCGTACACAATTTATATAGTATTTGCATTTCACATTTTGACTAGTTCTTACTCTGAAGCTTCAGCGTACTACATTTCCCAGGCTCCTTTTGACCAGCATGTGCCTGTCCTCCATCATTTCTGAAAGCCTGGCAACCCATCCCCTTGGCATTCAGCACTTCATCCACTTACATCTGTATAAAATTGTTTGTTCTCATTTTGTATTTGTTTTCAAGTTTTGATTTATCATTGACTTCTCTTTGATTGTGGGATTAAATAATTATCAAACCCTTTTCTTGCTGCCAGTTGACGGATTTGCCCACTTTCCCTATTAATTTGATTCCATAGCCATGGATCTAGAGAAAAACTAAATCTGAAAAACTTTCTCCTTCTTTGACTCATATCCTGACATGCGCTACCAGCTCATGAATTTAATTCTCCCCTTGCTTGGAAATTCTATTTCACATCAGCTGCAATGATAACATTTCTATGCCCCGGTTCATTAGCCATGTGTTCCTTAATTTATTAAATTCCTGGACCTACGATCATTTCCTTTGTATCTACCGTCACTATTTTGAACTTCCCAACACATCTTTGCCTATCTCTATGATCTTTATATGCAAAGCATATTTTTATTATTAAAATAATTTTCCAAGGCACACAATTTTATAGACTAGCAGTTCTCTCTGTCTGTCAACACACAACTCCACTATTTTTGGATGACCGTGCGCCTGTAGAAAACTGATTTCAAAGCCTTCCATTTTGAGCTCCTTTTTCTTCCACTAGCTCCTTTCAAAATCTCTTTGTCTTTGATGTCTATGGTTCCATGTAGTGTTTGTAGGTATGAGCTTCTTTTTGGTTGGAAGTTTCAATTTGATGTGCTTATAGCTGTTAGTTCAAATTTGTCTTTCATCTGTGATATTTTGAAAGGTCTCATCATCTGCTCTTCAAACAAAACTTCTTTTGTCTTCTTTAAATCCTTACTTGATGATCTTTCTCCTATATCTTCTACTTATTAAAAACTATTCTCTAAAGTCTTTATGTTTTGTTTTTGTTTTTCTCCTGTTATTGGTATTAATAAATTCATCTGAGAAAACACAATTTGTTAATTCTTTTTATAACTCTACTTAATCTGCTAAGTGTATTCTGGTGTTTTTAGTTCAATAATTCAGATTTAATCTATAAACATTCTATGCAAATTCTGCACAGCTATTATGCTGGCTAGCATGGTCAGACCTGTATTTAATGTTCTTAATGTAACTATGTATAGAAATGTCTTCTGATAGCAAAGAACATGGGGAGCTATTCCTACTACTTTTCCTTTAGAGTTCATCATATTTCTGTCACTTTGTACATGTTGATTCTCTTCTACATTTTGAAGCTTAAAATCATCTTGATATTTTTTTCTGCATAGACAATTCATTTCCATAAACAAATATTAGCAGCAATGCTTGCAATTACACAATGCCTGTGGCTGCAAGTCTATTGAACTATTAATGATAGAGGCTGTGATATGAACTTCTCGGTTTCAGCATCTTTAATTGTATTATGGTTTCTCAAATGGCCATTTGCTTGTCTTTATTGAAAGTGAAGTGTAGAAACTATGTTTGTTCACTTTATCTTTGTTCTCATCCCTTGAATTCCTTCCTTTTTTGGAAAGGTGGTCTACAAGCATGTCTAGAGTGGAGATCCTCACCTATAAACATTATAGATTTGGTTCCTTACCCGCTGCTCAGGGATATTAACAACCAGACTTCCTATTTATCCAAGTCAGCAAAGGTACTCAGTTGAAGCAATGTAGCTGATTTGATCCCCTCCTAAATTCACTGAAGTTCATTTCAATACTCATTTTGATGTTCTTAATAGAACTTAGGAAGCATTTCTCATTTGTTGTCAACTGGAAAGGCTGTGTAGAATATTCCTATCTGTGATTCTGCTCAGATATGTCTTGTTAGTCAAGAGGACATATGACTATAGAAGCCCCAAAGATCTCAAGATGCTCACTTTAAATCGAACTTGAAAGCTAAGGCAGAAAGATCAGTTTAAGGATAAAGTTAGGCTACTTGAAATCATGTTTTAAATAAAATGGGGAAGTATTTCAAGTTGTAGGTTTTAAGTTAAAAGTTTAGACTGTGTGTAAATAGTCAAAAAAAATGCAAAATTGGTTTCTCCTTTATCGTAAAATCACTCATAGAGACCAGAAGGTAAAATAACTACTAAAGATAGGAATATATAAAAATCATCAGTGATTTGTGTGATATTCAAAATATAGATGGACAAAATGAAAGGATTACATTTTCAAATAGTTAGATTTATTAATTTTTTATGAGAGTGTTTTGTCTGATAATGTATATGCATCACATGAGTTCCCTTGGTTACAGATGGTGAACCACCAGAGTATTAACATTGAGTCCTGAGGTTCTTTATAAGAGCAACAAGTGCTTTCTTACCTTCTGAGATATCTTTCCTTCAGATGCAAGTGCTGCATGTTCTAAACAACTAGAAAGCAATCAACTGTCTCATCAAGTAAAAAAACAATATTTATTATTCTAAAACTATCTAGTTTTTTTTTAAAATTAGCTCCAAAACAATTTTGTGAAAGTAAATATACATGTTGCAATAATATGTTTTAGATTTGGAGTGTGTAAATAAAAATGGTATAGAGACTGCAGATAACTTAGCCCAGGAGAAAATGTTATGATTATAAAGGAAAGTTGGTTTCTATAGCTTGCAATGAAGATCCGATGGATTTACTTATACACACTTCACTGAAACTCTTCTCCTCCACCATTATGTGTTACATAGAACACAAGCCGTCCATGCAATGCCCTCTAGCAGACTAGCATGGCTTCCCTCAGTTATCTTCAGGTCAGAAGCACCTGCTCCTAAAAGAAGCCTCCTCACATTGTGTCCTTATTGAGTGCATGTTATTGTCCACTGATCATCACCTTTTCACTGTGCTGAGGAATGTCTTGTTTAACTTCCGTCTCTGGCTACATTCTCAAATCCCACTTTTTCTTCCTATGATGCATGCTAAAGAAAGTAGGTTTAAAAAGTAGACTCATGGCTCTGTCCTTTCTTTCTGCTAATTTTTTTCCAATTAGGAAAATGAATTCTTTTCGATGATAATTTTGTAACTGTTTTGACTCACACACAACCCATCCTTCAATTCTACCCCATATCTGACGTCCCTCATCCTTACCTCACTCAAATTTGTGTGTGTGTGTGTGGTAAGGGGGGTGTTGTTGTTTAACATGCATCAAGTCTAATTGGTGCTGACCATATATATTGGATGTGTGGTCTTCTACTGTAGCATGATCAACTCACCAGAAACTACATTCTTAAAAGAAAAATGCACTCTCCATTCTAGCAGCTTCAATCCAATAGCTTCTTGGCTAAGGTAAGCTAAATTAAGATGAAATAAATACTTCTAACAGACCCCATCATTTAATAAGATAGAAGTAGGAGTTAAAAAATCTGCCAACAAAAATGTCAAAGAAACAAATAAAAACCCAGGGCCACATGGATTCAGTTCAGAATTCACTTCCAGATCTTCAAAGGATAGCATACAAAGTTCCTCAATTATTCAGAAAATAAAAAAGAAATAGAAAGAAGAACATTTCCAAAATGCTTTTATGAAGAAATATACCCTGATGCCTAAACCAGATAAAAGCTTATCAAAATAAAAGTATATGTCAATATCTATGGCAAAAATGTACTTTTTCTTTCCTAATGTGTCTGCTGAATCATTGTTTTGCTTCCAGTAGCAGATCCCTTTAATCTTTAGATTTTGTGACTTTAGAATTCAGTGTTCATGATCATTTTCAAGAGCTGGCTATAATGATAGATGCTTCTTTTAATCTCCTTGATAGCATGTTTATTTCTTAGGCTGTAACAACGCCATGAAACACACACATCTTTTATCATTAAAAATGCAGTCAGTGGCATGAGCGGAGCCTGGTGAGCCCGTGAGAGGCGCCGCCGCCGCCGTCGCGTTGGCCATGCTGGAGCCGGAGGAGGAGGGGAGAGGTCCGGAGGACACCAACATGAACAAGTTGAAATCATCGCAGAAGGATCAAAGTTCGTCAGTTTATGATCTTCACAGCAATCTAAGTGAAAAGACTGCTGTGAGTTGTCTTTCTCAAAATGACTGGAAGTTAGATGTTGCAACAGATAATTTTTTTCCAAAATCCAGAACTTTACCTACGGAGAGTGTCAAAGGATCATTGGACAGGAAGAGAAGTTAGAACAACTACAATAGATACAAAGATCCTCAAGATGAAAATAAAAATGGAATAGACGGCATCCAGCAGTTC
>CAWTZC010000521.1:0-29054 GCA_963919715.1 Microtus obscurus
GATATCACAGTATATGTATTGTAATTCATTTTTTCAAAGAACTCAATCTACCAACTTTTGACAGTTAACTGGGATGCTAATTTCACTCACGCTAATGAAATTATTAAAATACTTGAATTTGTCTGTCATCTTGTTCCTTCAAAGTTCTTTACATCTTTTGTCTTACTCCTGAAACAATTTTGAATAAACCCAAATATATTCGATCTTTTTTATATACTATTTATAAACTTCCTAGGAATCCTTTTATGGTTTAAATTATGCTGCTTTAATCTCTCAGTTCTTGTTATAATTCATATTATAACACTCAGCTGAGGTCTATATCAATTCCACTTCCCAAATATTATCATATTTTAGTGTTAGCATTGCTCTAAATATGGACTCACAGTTACTTATTATAACTCACTGTTGAGTCAGGCATTTACTCGTTTTAGACTGGAAAGGAAATGGGCCATGCTGAAAACGACAAGCTTCCCACAATGCTACACGGGGAATGGGCCATGCTGAAAACGACAAGCTTCCCACAATGCTACACGGGGAAAGGATAGGAAGGTAAAAATGGAATGCAACAGTTAAAACAGCAAAGCCAGCCACACTAATGATAAAAGACAAAGATGCTTGGAACTGACTATGAGATCGAAGATTCATGCTGGTAAGAGAAAAGCAGGCTGTAAGAAGAAAGGTGGGCAGGATGGGTAGCTGTAGTGAGACATTTCTCCTTTTGGAAATACATTGTAGGTACTATTGCTTTTTACATATTTATGATTTTATGATTTTTTTTTCGAGACAGGGTTTCTCTGTGGCTTTGGAGCCTGTTCTGGAACTAGCTCTTGTAGACCAGGCTGGTCTAGAACTCACAGAGATCCGCCTGCCTCTGCCTCCCGAGTGCTGGGATTAAAGGCGTGCGCCACCACCGCCTGGCCATATTTATGATTTTAATACATAGCTTCTAATGCAACTAATTGCAATATACTAAATTGTAAGTAAGTATGGCCTTTGATAAGTCTGTCTCTACCCCCAAATACCTTTCTCTGCCCCAAACTACCTATCTCTTTTTTTATTAACTATATTTATTAAATAAGGATATAGGCATTCTCAGAAGCTTCAGCATCTTTTTATATTCTTTATTGCTGCAATGATGTATAAATTAAGTAAAAGGTTGGGCGATGTGGGATTCCCTTCTGTATGCTGTGAATACCATTGGTTAATAAAGAAACTGGATTGGCCTGATAGGATAGAACAGACCTAGGTGGGGAAAATTAAACTAAATGCTGGGAGAAAGAAGGTGGAGTCGAGGAGAAGCCATGTAGCCCCACTGGAGACAGACGCTGGAACAAGCCACAGCCTCATGGTGATACACAGATTATTAGAAATGGGTTAAATTAAGATATGAGTTAGCTAGAAATATGCTTAAGCAATTGGCCAAACAATTATTTTTTGAAGGGTGTAGGGAGGGTTTTTGGAGGGAGAGGGAGGGGACTAGGAGCAGGGGAGGGAGTGAGAATTTGGATTGATATTTTTAAGTAATAAAAAGGAAAAAAATAAAAATAAAAAATTCAAACTACCTATCTTTATCCTAAACTACCTTCTACAAAGAGATGACCTGGAACACTGCAGATTCCTTCTGGGAGCTGTGAGAGCAAAGAGAACTTAATTTAAATTTAATTCTCAGTGCTTAGGACACCAGGCAGTACCTGATGGCAGGCTCATAGTCAAGGTCAAGATTAATAAAGCCACAGTCAGAGATTAGCAAAGCACTGCTTCAAACGTCCCTGACTTTGTTATACTAACGACATGACCAGGAAAGCCTGCACAAACCTGGGGTCCTCTAATTTGTCAAACATTTATTCTCTCCTTACTAAATCTTTATATCTTGAGAGTTTTCCTCAGCTTAACTTTTTACTGCTCTGTAAAATTCTTAATAAGGTGTGCCCTCTCCTCACTCACTCCATCAGCATTCATTGGTGTAAGCAGTGACCTCGAAGCCACTCTTCCCAGTGGACTTTTGGTGATTCTGATTACTCAGCAACTATGAACCCTGAGCCCTCCCACCCCGAATTACCTCCTAAGATCCCCAAACTCCCATGGTGCTGGAGCTTTAACATATGACTTTTAGAGGTGAAACAAGACAGTCCACGGTAGAGGGTCTGAAGTTCATGTCTTTTTGCTCTGTTTCTGTATATATAAATTATTGACTCTCTTTGTCTTAGTAGTTTCAAGATATAGTAATCATTTTTTTTAGTAAAAATGTCTATCATACAGACATTCTTGTATGTTGGACCCACATAATAAGACCTGGTAATTACAACTTTCAAATTGACCTTAATTGTTAAATTCAGTCTTTACCCTTACTGTATTCTGTCAAGTCCAGTGTCTTGACACTGTGACATGAACTCATCTTTGCTTGGAGAAAATCCAGGTTTTTATAAATAAGATAAAAAATAGTTATAAAGAATATTTAAGATATATTATTTCTGTGATAATAATTTTTAAAATTAGCTTAGGTTCTAATTCAGATATGGTAGGAAATATGTGTACCTCATGATGTTTTCTAGGAAGGATTTTTTTAAATGATGTAGAAACTTGAATCTATATTACCTACGCATGTGTTGGTAATATTTTAAAGTAATAACAGTAGTCTCATTAGTCTATATTATAATTTTAAATAATACATTTTATAATTCATGGATATACCCACATTAATTTAGATTAATTATCAAAAATTAATTCCTTTAGTATTTTTTAAAACAGTTACTATTAAGCCATGTCTAAAAAAGATTGGTGATTGTATCACAGACTCATTGAATTTCCATTACTCAAAAACTGATGGTCCCACCTTTTCTAAAGAGAGTACATCATATATGGAGGAATATTGTATTTTAAGAAGTACTAAGAAGCATTCTTATTTTCTATTTAATAGTTATCTAATAATCAGGTACTGGGAGAAACATTTGGACTCAGTAGTATATTTTATCCTTTCTAAATAGAGAATTCTAGAATGTTAATCAGAATTCTGGCCCTGTAAAAATATTTGACAAAGATTTTTTTCTTTTGGAGTTATTATAATGAATAAAACTAGAAATCGCTCTTTATTTTCAAAGTTTAAATTCTCCACCCTTCTTACAAGTTATGAATAATTTTTAAACAACCTTAAATTGCTTGTTTTAATTTATTTATAAGAATTATATACTTAACATAATACTGCTAAAAGATGTCATGCCAAAGATCAAGATATATTTTCATCTGGTCATTTTTCATTAAATGCAGAACTGTAAAGCAAGAACGAAAATTAAAACTTTATGGAGAATTAAATTTGCTTTGGTCTTATTTCTTCCCCATTACTTTTCCAGGCAAAGAACTTATAAAACCCTCTAACCCATCTTAGGGGGCATTCTTGTCCCCAGTTATCCTTGGTGCTTTAGCTTGCTCCTTTATTTAAAACACCTCACCCTACTCTTATTTCTTCAGTTTAGTAGTAGCTGATATGCTGATACTGAACAGGAATAAAATGGTGGTTTTAATATCAATCTTGCAATTTACGAAATGAAAAGTTAAGGATACACAATCCTTAAACAAATACTCCAAATGAGAGAGGAAATTAAATAGTCACAGACGCAATTTTCTTGCTAGCTATTAGCCTGTTTACCATGAATGTTGAAAGAGATTAGACTGCGAAGGAAGTCTTTAGTTAAATACTACACTAGACACAAGCATTTTACTCAGAGATGACTGTATTCGGAAGGCATCCCTTGATAGTAAATGGTGCTATGGATGGTAGGCGAACTGTAAGATGATAAGATGATGTCCAAATACTCCTTTGGATAACTTTCTACTACTGAGTGTAATAGAAAACTATGATTTCCTTTCTTCCCAATCTAACATGATATGGCAAAGGTGACTGAAAGACACCTCTGTGACTCTGTTACATTGTATAAGATTCTATTTTGGAGTGCCTGAACTGAAGATTCCTCTTGCTGGTTCCTGAATCACATGACCATTCAGGAGACTTAGCTTCTAGGTTATGAAAGCATTTTTCCAGGACTAAATGTGACCTCTGGTCCTGGGCAGTGTATAGCAAAGTCTCTAATATTCAATTGCCACAAAGGATGTCATTTTTTTTTTTTTCAAGACAGGGTTTCTCTGTGTAGCCCTGACCATACTGGAACTTATCTGTAGACCGAGCTGTCTTGAACTCAGAGATTTGTCTGCTTCCACCTCCTGTGTGCTGGGATTAAAGGTGTTCACACCACCACCACCTAAAAAGGACGCTATTCTAATAAAACAAAGAAGTATGGAAAGAATTCCTTCACGTTGCACCTCAAGATAGTAGCACATTCCTTAGTATATTCCAGAACAGAGAAATGTTAGAGTATTGACATTCAGAAATTAAGTTATGCTAGATTTGTATTGCTTCTAACTGTAAAATTTATGTATGAAAAATGAGAAGTAGCACAGAGTTTTCTATAGTTTACCAGTAAAATCTCTTAAGAATCTCTGGTTGAACTTCCTATTATTAAACATCATCTGACACTAAATGTGTCTGCTCCTATGTGACAGGAAGGCCTAGGGTTTTGTTACTAAACAGTAATACATAACTGATTAACGACAGCTGCCGAGTAATTACAAAGATAAACCAGAAGATCCAATATTTTCTTTTACAAACTTGATTAATTTCATTGTGATATTTTCAAAGATAGACCCTTTCAACATGTACAAGAGATGGAGTGTTACTTACTCATTTCCTAATAAAGTCAGTACTCACAGCATTTATGGCAGGTACAGCAATGATTAAGCCACTTTCAATAATGAGGCATATACAATTATTGGAAAAGCCTCAAGAAGAATTAGATTTCACTTTCATCTCAAATGAGGGAAAATTATGCGAATTCCAGAGGCCATTAAGGCAATGGGATGTGGATTTGATGGTGGTAGAGCAATAGGAAAGAACAGGCCATAGTTCAGAGAACTCTGTAGCAGAGTTTTTACATGAGTTTCAGAAGTAATACATCAGGTAGCAGCCAGAGTGAAATAATTTTTTATTCCATTTAAGTTATGATTACTTGGAGATTATTGGTATCTTTGGATGCTCTGGATAATTAATACATTACTATATGAATTACAAAACAATATGTTATCACAGCCTATATGCTGCCAACTGACCAATGTGCCAACATCATCACAGTATACGAAGGCCAGTCTAGAAGAACACACAGGATTAGTAACTCACAATACAGTGTCAGCAAAACAAAGGAACAGAGTCCTAAAGAGATTTGATCTTTCATATACTGTTATCTCGTTTGAAGTGACTTTGAAGTGTCTTGTAGAATTGAGGTAGAGATAATTCCTTGTGCTTTCGTGAGGTTTGAGTGAAGGGTTTGAAGGATGGTGGCAATGAAACACTTCTGTATCTCACAGGACATAAAGAGCACCAGTATTTCTCACGAACTGTAAGAAGAAATTCTAGCAAAGCAAATCCCAGGAATATACATGTGGAATTAAAAGCAGGCAAAAGTGGAAAAACTCAGATAAAGTGCTATGATAGTATCCCAAAGACAATGAGGTCCTCACAAGTAACACAGGAAGAAAAGAGAATTATGCAGTTATAGAACTGGCAAAGACTTGGAAAATATTTTTCTAGTTGAAGTATCTAATCTAGCATATCATACTTTGCTGTGGAACAATTCTTCTTTACATTGTGAATATATATTACTCTTATTGGTTAATAAAAAGGTGATAGGCCAGTATTCGGGTAGGAAGTTAGGCAGGAAATGCAAACTGAGAATGGTGAGAAGTGTTAGAGGAGATGCCAGCAAGCTGCCCAGGAAGCGAGACATGCTAGAGGGCAGGTAAGGTCGCAGAGAGATACATAGATTAATAGAAATGTAAGGTTTAGCTATTAACAAGCCTGAACTATTGGCTGAGAATTTATAATTCATATTCTGCCTCTGAGTTGGTTATTTGGGATCAGGTAGTTGGGATAGAAAATATCTGTTTACAACATTCATTATTTACCCACAAACATTTATCAAATACTTTCAGGATTGTAAAACTTTCCTCAGCTAAGAACCTGATACATGGTTTTCATACTCAACTATAAAAATGTTTATGCCAATAAGAATACACTGCATTTCTAGTGTTACCATACAACTTTTTAATTAATATATAATTACATCATTTTTCCTTTTCCTCTTCCAATCCCTCCCATGTTTCATCTACTGTTGCTCTCCATGAAATTCATGGCCTTCTGTCTCTTTTTATTTAATCGTGTATATAATATTTAATTGTGTATGTATATATATACATACACATATATATGTATATATATATGCATACACACATAAACATATATCTCAGTCTTTATAATGTTACAGGATGGCTATTTGGTATTGGATATTTTTTTTGAAAAGTGTAATTTATTTTTCATGTTTTCCTTTTAAAAATTCTAAAATGATTTCCAAATGTTAAATTCCTAATTTTTTATAAGTCTAATTGAATGTATTTTCTTGAAACCAGAGGATGCTCTATTTTCCCTTCCTAGGCTAAACATGAAAACAATGTTACTTTTAATTCTTATGTTATATAAAGTAGAGTAACAAATACCCAGGCTTATATTTTCCTCTGATACCACCATCTACATTTTATTTAAACTGCTCATCAAAAGTTAAACTGAAAGCTTTTCTTTTTGATGTGTGATTTTAAAGTATGATTTCCCTCACATATGCAAATTTAAACAGTTTTACCTCATAAGACTATTGAATAATTACAGAGAGAAAATGGCTAGAAACAACACGAGAAATCACTTAGACCTGTCATCCTGATTGCTAAGTATGCAGGAGTAGCAAACAGAACATTTGATAAACAAATCGTTTGGGATCTCATAAACCAATGTTATATTTTATTACAAGTAACAGGATCCTTCTCTTAGAAAAGTAAAACCATGTACTTCTTCATGTCTGGTATTCTTGGTAAAATTGGCTCATAGGCTCTTTCCCATCTCCATAATTAAGCTTCAGGAGATTTCTCCGCTTCATCATCTGATGAAATTGTGATGATAATATAATACAGAGAATATTGCTAGCTCTTTGCTGATGAGTTACATAAACGAATATATAAAACAGATGCCATCTGTAGGTTAAATCTCTCAGGTTGCTTTGATCTACTGACTGCTAGTGGTAACCTGGTTCCGTTAGCGCTAGAGAAGGCAAGAATAATCAGAAAGCACAGCTCTGCTGAGTCGTGAGAAATCTCACTAATAGCCATGAAGACACTCAACACAGCAGTCCTTTTTTAAAAGCCTTGCTGCATTTTTAAAGAGAATTCTTTGGGAAAGCAACCAATGAGATACATGTGTTAGTTATCCAAGACCACCATAAAATTCACCACAAACTGAAGACTTAAGGTTTACTGTGTCTGTGTTCTGGCTTTGAAGGGCAAACAAAACCCGAAGCCGCGGTACAGCACAGCGCCCCCTCCTGCTGAGGCGGCGGAGGAGCAAAGATTCTTCTCTTTCAGTCCAGGTGACATCAGAGCTTCTTTGGATTGTCCTTACAATAGCTCATACTCAACGTCTGCCCTCTTATCTCTCAGAGTTCACTTTGTCTCTCCCTTGTGAGAATATGGACAATTACATTTAGAGCCCTCCTTCAATAGCCAGAATATTCTCTGAACTTATCAGAATATTATCTGAACCCAATTTCTGACTGAGTTTTTATTAATCCTGATTCAGTTCTAGTTTTCTTTCTTTTAATAAAATGTGTTGTTATCAATTCACCTATCTATTTAATAAGTAAAGATTTACCATGTCTCCTGGGTCAATTATGTGCTAGGATCAAATACAGAAAGATATTTAGTCATGTCATAAATAATTCTAGGTGTTTTAAGCACTTAAGAATACTTTCCATAAGTTGAACAATTTCATCATGATATAGTGTAAAATTCCATTTTATCTCTCTTCTATCATCATGGCATAGAACTGTTTATTAAGATACAAATATAATGTCATTATCCTGATAGAAAAGCATGCATATACATATATAAATATCTATATAGCAACTTAAAATTTCATGTTTACAAATGAGTTAATTTTACTAAACGAATATGTCATATTATTCCTAAAAACTTGTAAAAATTCCCCCACAAGTAAACATGGTAAACACCACCAGATTCTTTACCCCTTGTTTGTCTCATGTTAGTTGAGAAGAATTCTGAGTTATCCCTAACTCCTGAGGGATGATAATTCTTATATAATTCAGGAGGAGAGCTATACTGTCTTTCAAAAGCTCTTCCACGGGAACTTATGAAAATGCCTACTCCCCCATGTATTTCTCTTGATTGTAGTTTATTTAAAGTACAATCTTTTCCTTTTCTGTTTTTTTTAAACACTTCATCTTGTGAGGAGATCTTGAAACAATAATGTTGACCTGAAGTTTGAAGAGCACACACCACAAAAAGGAAATAACGCCTGTGGATATTTCCTTTCCCCCTGTGATGAAACTCATAACAAATCTATTCCTTTCCATGGTTATCAAAATCCACTTGCTGCACCCCACGGATGTGAGGTGGAAGAATGGAGCTTAAAGTTTCTTCTGGTCTCACCTTGTCCTCTACTTTTCAAAGAGAATTTGGATCACATAAGGAGGAACAAATGAAAACCTTACAGAAGCAGCATCGTCCTAAGCCTGACAGTCAGTTAAAGAATAGTATCACTTTAGAAAATTGGAAGTTATCTAAGGTCAAAAGAGTTGAAAAGCTTCCAGTTAATTTTATGATGTCTTTTTTTTTAAAGGATTAATGGATGAAAGTCAGATTCTTCATTTGTGTCAACATGAGAAAAGTAATTGTCTCTACACAATTCCTATTACTATTGAAAGTAATACATAGAAACTGACCAACTGGGTCAGATGGCCCTGACATCCCGAGTTCCATCCTAAGGGAAATGAATCCTGCAAGAAGTTCTCTGACCTCCACATACATGAAAGTACAACCTCATACAAGTACACACAAGTGCACAAAAGAAACAAACAAAAATGAAACATTTCTTAAAAAAGATTATCAGTAATCTAGCTGATTGCAAATCTTTTCTTGAATAACAGACAACATTCCAGGCCTTATTAACTTCACTACACTGACATTTCCCTCCTTCCCTCAAGCTAAACACACTGTCCTAGGAAATTTTGGCTTTGTGTTAATCGTCTAGTTTAAGAATCAAATAATAAAAGGCTTTTATTGATATGAACCATAATAAAGCCTTGTTAAATCAAGAGAAGAAGACTACAGCAGAGAAGACTGCTTTATATTCTTTGGTAGCCAAGTGATTTCGTCAATCTAATATTATGTTTTAGGAAGCAAAATCGGTTCAAAGGAAACCCAGCTTTAGAGAGTGTCTTCGGGTTTCTATTATTGCAACAAAACACCATGACCCAAAATCAAACTGGAGAGGAAAGGGTTTATCAGGCTTACACTTCAGCATTGCTGTTTATCTCTGAAGGAAGTCAGGATAAGAACTCAAAGAGGGTAGGATCCTGATGTGGGAGTGTCATATATCAATCTGTTGATTTCATTGGTTAAAATAAAGAAACTGCCTGAGCTCATTGATAGGCTAACCCTTACGTGGGTGGAGTAAACAGAACAAGATTCTGGGAGAAGGAAGCCGAGTCAGGAGTCGCCATGATGTCCCCACTCCAGACAGAGGCAGGCTAGAATCTCCCCGGTAAGCACACCTTGGGGTGCTACACAGATTCTCAGAATTAAACTGCTGAGTGCGGCTCCAATGTGGACTTGCTGTGTGCCTGGAACTGTGCGCAGCTCAGGCGCACCAAATAGATCTGAGGCAGGAGCTGCTGCTCCATGCTAAACTGTGCTGACCTCAGGCAGGAACTGCAATAATTACCATAATATTATTAGCGCAGTTAAGGTTTAGACTTGGCAGGATACAGGCAATACTGTACAAGGTGCAACTTAAGTTTTTAAGAAGTGCTTAACATTTTAAGAAATGCTCCTGGATAGTAAAAAAATTACAGATTCACAATAAAACAGATTCAGACAGACCACTAAATGAGTCACAATGTTGGATAAATGTACGTGTGCTTGAGAGAGAAATATATATATATATATAGAGAGAGAGAGAATAAAGTTAATGCCTTTAAAATTAAAAAGGTAAAGTCTTTAAAGAGACAGAGTACAGATAGTTAAGAGATTAAAAGAAATAAAGAAAAATAAGCCACGTAAAAATGGAAAATTCACAGAGGGTCTGGATTATGTACATTGTGTTTTCTTTAAAATTTTTGACTGTAAAGGAGCTAAGTACAGAGAGTCATTTCATTACATGGGCTGCCAAGCTAAACCAGACTGGATATAAGGGTATTACGATTTCAAAATTTGGGTCTAAGGATATGATGCTTCGGAGAGGGTCTTCTTTTGTTTTCACAGAGGACCAGACCCTATGGATTGCATCTATTCCGATTTGGTTTGATAGACCATGCCCTCCTGAAAGGTTGCTGTGAACACCCTCAAAAAATTACTTCACTCAACTGCCAACTGAGATGACACTGGCACACAGGTTATACCATGAAAGACCTAATTAACGACGCCCCCATTCAGCAGGAAGCAGTTTGGAGAGAAAAACTGCGCCCATGTTCCCAAAATATTGTTTATAAATGTTCCTTTACATTTAAAGGGGGATATGATATAGATATAAATAATTTGCATTGGTGTGGATTTTAAGGTCAATTTTGTTACATGTATATGTATTTCTGATCTTGATTAAGTATTGTGATTGTGCAGTTCATTTAAAAATGTAACATATATAGGTTGTTAATGGATAATCATCAATAATAGTCAAGCTTGTAGTCATGTTAGATTTTCTAGATATATAGAGATATATTTCAGTTAGATAGACATTTTTCATATCTCTCAAAGATTGCAGAATATGGCATTTAAAATATTCTAATAACTTAGGGTTTTTCATGACAATGAGACACGTCTGCTCCTGGCAGCACCAATCTACTTCAAGAGGAAGATGGGCATCGAAGAGGATCCTTATGGAGTTTGATAGCCATTTGGGCAAGAAACTGCTCTTGCCTGGACTGATGCATAAACTGGACACAAAGAACCCGCAGAGAGAGGACTGCTGAACTTGCCTAAAGGTGAGATGGTCTTTCGGGGTTCCTGACCTATGAGAGAGTCTACGAGACATTCTGCAGGACACAGCAGAAAATGATTGAACTGTCTTTGGAATTTCCTGCTTCATGGAACTGTCTGCTGGATACTATGGGCCTGAAGGCCAAAGATAGATGCCCCAATGGTACAGAGGAACTTTGGGTGACTGTCCAGGCAGTGAGATGTCTCTGTCATTTCTAGAGTTTTCTTATTTCTTGTTTAGTATTATATCCTTCTGGAGTCTTTGTTGGAGTTGAAGAATGGATACATAGTTGTAGTTTTCCTTAGTTATGATAAAATAGATATAAATATTGTAACTGTAATTCTTACTTGATAACTGTTTTGCTATATGTAATTTTACTATGTTAAAATGAAAGCCTTCCTTTTTGTTTAAACAGAAAAAGGCGAAGTGATGTGGGAGTGTCATATATCAATCTGTTGATTTCATTGGTTAAAATAAAGAAACTGCCTGAGCTCATTGATAGGCCAACCCTTACGTGGGTGGAGTAAACAGAACAGGATTCTGGGAGAAGGAAGCCGAGTCAGGAGTCGCCATGATGTCCCCACTCCAGACAGAGGCAGGCTAGAATCTCCCCGGTAAGCACACCTGGGGTGCTACACAGATTATCAGAAATGGGCTAGTCCAGGTGCAAGAGCTAGCCAATAAGAGGCTGGAACTAATGGGCCAGGCAATGTTTAAATGAATACAGTCTGTGTGTAATTATTTCAGGGCTTAAGCTAAGCCATGCTGGCGGCCCAGTACAGGGTCACAACCCTGCCGCTCCTCAATCAACAGGATCCCAGAGGCAGGCGCAGATGTAGAGGCCATGGGAGGGGAGCTGCTTTCAGGATTACCTCCCATTGGCTTACTCAATCCACCTTCTTATAGAATCCAGGACCAGCAGGTCAGAGATGGCACCACTCACAGTGGGCTGGACCCTCCCACACTGATCACTATATGGAAAAATGCCTTATAGCTCGATCTCAAAGAGGCATTTCCTCAGTTGAGGCTTCTTCCTCTCATGTCTCTAGCCTGTGTCAAATTGATACACAAAACTACACTGTACAAAGAGATTATTCAAAATCAAATCTTCACAACCAGATTTCTCACTAATGAAAAAGTTTTCAGTCTGGAATATTTTCATCTTTTTTCAACAATAGCTTTTTAGAGATGACACAGGGGTCAGCATCTTTATTCAATATCACAAAAGTTCTAACTGTTAAATGGAATTTTACATAAAACAAAAATAACACTGAAAAGGTAATTTTCTTTTAATACATTCCAAAACTCTGGCTCAAAAAAAACAGCAAAAAAAAAATAGATTTGCCATAGCATGGAGAATATCAGAATAATACTTTCAATAAGGGTCTAAAACTATACAACATGAACATACAGTTGTTAACAGCATCAAAATGTATTAGTACTTCTCCCTACTTGTCATACTTAGTATAACTGTTTATTTCTCTGCCATGAAATATTTGAGAACATGTGACAAGCAAAGACCAAACTCAGACACTAATCCTTGGACACTAAGAGATAATAACTAAGTAAGAAAACAAAACATTGCTACTACTAATAAGAAATGAGAGCCAGACCACAAGTCATAGCTTGAAATTTTATCTCAGAAAATAACAGTTACCACACTCAGTTGTGTTATTACTGAAATGTACAAACAAGATCAGGACGACTTCCTCTCCTCATCTGAATTCAGAGAAGTATTTGTGTTATTTTACAGGCACCGGCATTGTTCTCACCAGAAAGACAGACCTTCCTGACCTAAAAATAATCAGATAGACGCTGCAACTACAACAGTGAGACCACAAATTTACACACCTATCTATTCACAAAACGATTTTAACCAGCATTTACATTAAGTCCAAGGTCTGTTGCTCTAAAGCCATTTATTAAAAATATCAAATTAATTTAGTATCCTACCTGTCACCAGAAAGCTGCATCTCCCTGCCCCGGCTTCATTTATGATGCTGCAGTTATAGACTCCATAGTTCTCATTGGAAAGACTTTTTACGGGGTACTCCGTATATTCCTGAGAGTCAAACTGACCGGTCCGTAATAATTTATTGCCCAAACGCCACTCATAGGTAAGCACTCGTATTGGATAAGCTCTCAGGACCCTGCAGCTCATGGTCACACTTCTGTCCTGTCCTTGACGGATTTCCAAGAATGCTGGTTCCACAGCTGGGGGATCTGGGGAAAGATACATTAAAACAGATGAAAGATGAAGCTTTCAAAGCAGAACTCTTATTGGCTATTCTGTTACGATAGGGCGATTTTTATGAACATATGTTGCAGTGGGTGAGTATAAGAGGAAGGTGGAGAATGTCTAAAAATAGAAGAATTTCATCTTGAGCTTGGAAAAAAAGATTTTTCTCAGAGTGGACAGTCAAGAGACTTGTTGTTTTCCAAAGACAAAATTCAAAACAGAAGAAAAAACCATTTACAGGTAAAACAACAACAATAACAAATTCTTATTTCCTTCTAGCTGGTTCCAGGAAAAACATTGTATTCAGGCACCAATGAAGTTGCCGAGGCGCAAACAAAATCAAGGCTTCACATCAGCATGAGACTGAGAAGTAGGAAGTCCTTCTATTTCACCTGTAAAGTATAATTACCACTTGTTGAGCTCAGTCTTATTAGTTTATAAAATAAGTAAGAAATATTTATAAATCAGTGTTTTAAGTGGTTAGATTTAATTTCCTTGTATTGAAAATCCACAATCCATAAACTGTAAGGACATTTTGCAAACTGTACCACACTCTAAGATGACTCTTAATCCCACTGTAATAGCAGATATATTTATGATTTTTGTGTAATTAAAACTTGCTATATTTGTTGCATTATATTTTTTATTTTGATGATGAAATTTGCAATACCCTATTTAAGGGACATAAAAATACATGAATCTCATTGCTAAAAACCCAAAATCAAACATTTGCTTAACCGTTTAGTAAGCTCCAGTTAAAAGTTACATTCTGAAGTGGATGATGTCACTGGAAGCTGTGCAATCCTACAAGGCTGAAATGTTCGGCGACTCCACCCTTAACTAGACATTTATGGAACTCTTGTAAATTGTCCAGTATAAAAACTGCACAGCTTCAACAGAACTCAGGAGGCAGAGGCAGGCGGATCTTTGTGAGTTCGAGGCCAGCCTGGTCTACAAAAGCTAGTTCCAGGACAGTCTCCAAAGCCACAGAGAAACCCTGTCTCGAAAAACAAACAACAAACAACAAACAACAACAACAGCAACAAACTGCACAGCTGTACCTGATGGTTCCTACTTCACACTACTCACAGGTTTTGGGAATTGATTATTGTCAGTCTGGAATTGTTCTCACCCTATGTTGCCTGTTAAGTAGTTTCAACCTCTTTTCTTGTTATCAGTCTACTGAATGGTCTTTCTTATTCCTTTCAGCAAACCTTGTTAAGCCTCTCTATCTACTCTGATTTTATCTATTCATTTTTTCTTTGTATCCTTTCAATAAAAGCAGTATGGATTTTTTCTATATGCAAAAAATGTATTAATATATTTCATGTTATAAAAATGACAAGGCGTTTTAAGAAAGGTGGTGCCTATGTTGTGTCTTGTAAAAAAGAAAGGACACATAGGGTGTGTACGTCATAATGAAACACATTCCAGGTATGAGAAAAGGGTGTGTTTAAAGGATCCAGGGAGGAAAGAATGCTCAGAGGAATTCAAAGGCACCAACCGAATCAGTGATAAAGTACCACCATGACTCTGAAGAAAATGACAGTAGCAAGGCAGGAAAGTCTGTTCAAGGATACCTCAGTCTCGTGTTACAGAGTTAGGTTGTATAGTCAGTGTTAGGAAAATTATAAAAAGTAAAACACTTACGTGATCAAATTATTAGTCATAATATTACCAATTAGCAAAAAAAATCTGTAGCAGTAAAGAGAACACGAAGCAGAGAGGACAAAGAAAGTTGCACAAAAATGACAGCATTAAAAAGGTGACCAACTCTCTATGAACTAAGTGGGAAAACAGGTGATTGTTTTTTTTTTTCCGATGGGGTGGGCAATGAGGTCAGTTCTACATATGGGAAGAAATGAATGGGAACTAGTGTGCAGTTGCATTTGATTCTCTGCACACGTGAGCCACACTGGGAGCAAGGGCTTCCTCCTATTATCCCCTAGGCCACTAATCTGTCTATTTCCAAGCATACAAGCTATTTCTGGTTATCTCTTCTTTTGAATCTTTATTTTAATGACTCATGGTTAAACAAAAGATTATATAGACTCAGTCCTCCACATTTGTTGGTGCTTCTGTACGACAGGATATAGCTCTTCTACTCAGAAGAAAAAGGAGGAGAAAAAACGTATAGTGTGAGAGTGTGTTTTCATTGGTCATATCGTGTCTGGCAAGTCTGATTCGTTAACTGAGTGATTGCCTACTTATTTTAGTTGGGTAAATCTTGACTAGTATTATCATCATCTAAAAGATTTCATAACTTTAAATTTTTCTTTGTAACTCTATCTTCTTTTGGCTCTACCTACTTCTTGACTGTACTTCAAAAATATGCACCTTTTAAATTTCATGAGTTCAGGTTTTATTACTGTAAACACATCATTATCTCTAAGGCTTCGTTTCTAAGAGTCTATTTTCTATAGTAATGTAGCTAGCTACTTGTACACTATTTATCTAGTATTTGCATTTCACATTTTGACTAGTTCTTACTCTGAAGCTTCAGCGTCACTACATTTCCCAGGCTCCTTTTGACCAGCCTGTGCCTGTCCTCCATCATTTCTGAAAGCCTGGCAACCCATCCCCTTGGCATTCAGCACTTCATCCACTTACATCTGGATAAAATTGTTTGTTCTCATTTTGTATTTGTTTTCACGTTTTGATTTCTCATTGCCTTCTCTTTGATTGTGGGATTAAATAATTATCAAACCCTTTTCTTGCTGCCAGTTGGGATTTGGCCACTTTTCCTATTATACTGATTCCATAGCCATGGATCTACAGAAAAAATAAATCTGAAAACTTTCTCCTTCTTTGACTCATATCCTGACATGTATTACCAGCTTGTGAATTTAATTCTCCCTTGCTTGGAAATTCTATTTCACATCAGCTGCAATGATAACATTTCTATGCCCCGGTTCATTAGCCATGTGTTCCTTAATTTATTAAATTCTTGGACCTGCGATCATTTCCTTTGTATCTACTGTCACTATTTTGAACTTCCCAACACATCTTTGCCTATCTCTATGATCTTTATATGCAAAACATATTTTTATTATTAAAATAATTTTCCAAGGCACACAATTTTATAGACTAGCAGTTCTCTCTGTCTGTCAACACACAACTCCACTATTTTTGGATGACCGTGCACCTGTAGAAAACTGATTTCAAAGCCTTCCATTTTGAGCTCCTTTTTCTTCCACCTAGCTCCTTTCAAAATCTCTTTGTCTTTGATGTCTATGGTTCCATGTAGTGTTTATAGGTATGAGCTTCTTTTTAGTTGGAAGTTTCAATTTGATGTGCTTATAGCTGTTAGTTCAAATTTGTCTTTCATCTGTGATATTTTGAAAAGGTCTCATCATCTGCTCTTCAAACAAAACTTCTTTTGTCTTCTTTAAATCCTTACTTGATGATCTTTCTCCTATATCTTCTACATTTAAAAACTATTCTCTAAAGTCTTTCTGTTTGTTTTTGTTTTTCTCCTGTGTATTAGTATTAATAAATTCATCTGAGAAAACACAATTTGTTAATACTTTTTATAACTCTACTTAATCTGCTAAGTGTATTCTGGTGTTTTTAGTTCAATAATTCAGATTTAATCTATAAACATTCTATGCAATTCTGCACAGCTATTATGCTGGCTAGCATGGTCAGACCTGTATTTAATGTTCTTACTGTAACTATGTATAGAAATGTCTTCTGATAGCAAAGAACATGGGGAGCATATTCCTACTGCTTTTCCTTTAGAGTTCATCATATTTCTGTCACTTTGTACATGTTGATTCTCTTCTACATTTTGAAGCTTAAAATCATCTTGGTATTTTTTTCTGCAGCGACAATTCAGTTCCATAAACAAATATTAGCAGCAATGCTTGCAATTACACAATGCCTGTGGCTGCAAGTCTATTGAACTATTAAATGATAGAGGCTGTGATATGAACTTCTCGGTTTCAGCATCTTTAATTGTATTATGGTTTCTAAATGGCCATTTGCTTGTCTTTATTGAAAGTGAAAGTGTAGAAACTATGTTTGTTCACTTTATCTTTGTTCTCATCCTTGAATTCCTTCCTTTTTGGAAAGGGTCTACAAATGTTTAGAGTGGAGATCCTCACCTATAAACATTATAGATTTGAAGTTCCTTACCCGCTGCTCAGGGATATTAACAACCAGACCTCCTATTTATCCAAGTCAGCAAAGGTACTCAGTGAAAATGTAGCTGATTTGACCACCCTCCTACAAATTCACTGAAGTTCATTTCAATACTCATTTTGATGTTCTTAATAGAATTTAGGAAGCATTTCTCATTTGTGTCAACTGGAAAGGCTGTGTAGAATACTCCATATTTGTATTCTGCTCAGATATGTCTTGTTAGTCAAGAGGACATATGACTATAAAGCCCCATAAGATCTGGGCATAAATGCACACCTTGAAATCTCAGAACTTGAAAGGCTAAGGCAGAAAGATCAGTTTAAGGACAGTTAGGCTACTTGAAATCATGTTTTAAATAAAATGGGGATGGTTTCAAGTTGTAGGTTTTAAGTTGCACTTAGACTGTGTGTAAATAGTCAAATAAAATGCAAAATTGGTTTCTCTTTTATGTAAAATCACTCATGGAGCTGGAGTAAAATAACTACTAAAGAGGAATATATAAAAATCATCAGTGATTTGTGGATATTCAAAATATAGATGTTAGACAAATGAAAGGATTACATTTTAAAATAGTTAGATTTATTAATTTTTTGTGAGTGTTTTGTCTGCATAAATGTATATGCATCACGTGAGTTCTTGGCTACAGATGGTTGTGAACCACCAGGTATGCGCTAAGCATTGAGTCCAGGTTCTTTATAAGAGCAACAAGTGCTCTTACCTTCTGAGCTATCTCTTCAGATGCAAGTGCTGCATGTTCTAAACAACAGAAATAATAAGCTGTATCATCATAGTAAAAAAACAAAGATGCATTTATCTAAAACTATCTAGTTTTTTTTTAAATTAGCTCCAAAATAATTTGTGAAAGTAAATATACATGGTGCCAATATATTATAAGCAGTAGATTTGGAGTGTGTAAATAAAGAAACGTAGAGAAAACTGCAGATAACCTTTAGCCCAGGAGCAGTGTCTATGATTATAAAGAAAAGTTGTTTCTATAGCTTGTACCAAAAGTATCTGATGGACTTACTTATACACACTTCACTGAAACTCTTCTCCTCCACCATTATGTGTTACATAGAACACAAGCCGTCCATGCAATGCCTTCTAGCAGAGCAGCATGGCTTCCCTTGTTATCTTCAGGTCAGAAGCACCTGCTCCTAAAAAGAAGCCTCCTCACATTGTGTCCTTATTGAGTGCATGTTATTGTCCACTGATCATCACCTTTTCACTGTGCTGAGAATGTCTTGTAACTTCCGTCTCTGGCTACATTCTCGACCCACTTTTCTTCCTATGATGCATGTAAAGAAAGTAGGTTTTGAAGTAGACTGATGGCTCTGTCCTTTCTTTCTGCTTTAATTTTTCCCAATTAGAAAATGAATTCCTTCGTTGATAATTTTGTAACTGTTTTGATCACACACAACCCATCCTTCAATTCTACCCATATCTACCGTCCCCACTTCCTTACCCACTCAAATTTGTGTGTGTGTGTGTGGTGGTGGTGGGGGGTGTTGTTGTTTTAACATGCATCAAGTCTAATTGGTGCTGACCATATATTATTGGATGTGTGGTCTTCTGCTGTAGCATGATCAACTCACCAGAAACTACATTCTTAAAAGAAAATGCACTCTCTCCATTCTAGCAGCTAGCAATTGCCAATAGCTTCTTGGCTAAGGTAAGCTAAATTAAGATGAAATAAATACTTCTAACAGACCCCATCATTTAATAAGATAGAAGTAGGAGTTAAAAATCTGCCAACAAAAATGTCAAAGAAACAAATAAAAACCCAGGGCCACATGGATTCAGTTCAGAATTCTTCCAGATCTTCAAAGGATAGCATACACCAAAGTTCCTCGAATTATTCAGTAAAATAAAAAAATGAAAGAACATTTCCAAAATGCTTTTATGAAGAAATATTACCCTGATGCCTAAACCAGATAAAAGCTTATCAAAATAAAAGTATATGTCAATATCTATGGCAAAAATGTACTTTTTTCTTTCCTAATGTGTCTGTTTGAATCATTGTTTTGCTTCCAGTAGCAGATCCCTTTAATCTTTTAGATTTTGTGACTTTAGAATTCAGTGTTCATGATCATTTTCAGAGCTGGCTATAATGAAGTATGCTTCTTTTAATCTCCTTGATAGCATGTTTATTTCTCAGGCTGTAACAACGCCATGAAACACACACATCTTTTATCATTAAAAATGTAGTCATTGGAAAGAAGGATGCTTTCCTTGGTAGGGAAGAGATTGTCATCAACAAGCTAGGGCCTGGGCCCAAATATCCATTACCAACACAAAAACTTTGCTTGCCTCATTCTCCAGCTTTATAAGCAGAACGAATCAGATTCCCAAGAGCTATCTGACCATCCCATTAGCGAAACTGGTAAGCTTCAGTTTCAGTTGGATGTTTAAAGACAGTAAGATAGGGTGAAATAAGAAGACACCCAATGCTCTGTCCTGGACTGCACATGTACGTGCACACTCAGATGCATGCAACACACACACACACACACACACACACACACACACACACACACACTTCTTTCATTTGAGCCAGACATGGGGGTGCACACCAATAACCCCACCAGTCAAGAGGTAATGTCATGAAGATTACTGCAATTTGAGATCAGTCTGAGCTATGAGTTTCAGGCAAGCTGGAGCCATCTAGTAATACCCTGTCTTAAACAAACATACAGTGAGGAAACAATAATAACCTCATCGTTTGATACAGAGAATGGAGATTGAATTTAGTGGGCTGAAATGACAAGAAACAAAAAACAAGGGGAAGGGACAGTGAAAGGGATAAATCACATTTTGGGAAAAAAAATAATTTAGTAGGAAATTTATGAGGCAAATCAGCCAGCATATTGCATCATCAGGACCTGGAGGCAAAAACTTAGTGCAGTGAGATTTGCTAGAATGAAACTTTTCAGAGACCCAGAAGTTGGCAGTACTTAGAAGACCAACGATATCACCAGTAAGTGAAGGATAAATTCAGAGAAGCTTGAGAACATGGGAGTCAAACATAAACAAGTTAGGTGAATACACAGTCACTCTCAAGTTGTATTTGTAAAAAAAAAAGTGTTTGTCATTGATTATCTTTCATGTTAAAAATTAATTTTAAAGTAATAAAGTAATTTTCCTTTTCTAGCAGGGATATCGCCTAAAGCATTTAGTGATTTTTGTGAATGGCTACTTTGAGGATACTTTATCTGGCATCTTATATTATTTCAAATTGTGACTTTTTGGTACCATCTCTACGTGTTACTGTTATTTTCCTCACATAAATCACTCAGGGTAGTCTACTAATGGCTTATAAGGCTACCTTGTAATTTCATTTAAAATATTTCCAATTCAGTATGATTTTATAAAGTCTAATAGACTGAGTTGGAAAGCACCCCCAAACTGCTGCAGCCATTACTTCTGTTTAAAAGGCTGCCAGAAGGGACTTGAATTCCAGAATGTTTTTATCTCAGAAAGCTAGCACATTTGAAACAGGAGGTTCACTCATTATGGCTCAATGAAATCCACCTGTGGAAACTCTCTTCATGAAAGGCTCACCTTTAGCATACTAGATACTAACGAGCCCTGCATTTCACTCTCTGGGTTCACCTAGTTAGAAGACTCAACTCTGCAGTCATGATGAAATGGATGGTGAGAAGACAGCAAACATGAAAGAATCTGCGGGTGCTAAAAATGTTAGAGCTAACTGAATAGAACCAGTGTTTCATGCTG
The DNA here is from genome assembly GCA_963919715.1 of Microtus obscurus. NCBI lineage: Eukaryota > Metazoa > Chordata > Mammalia > Rodentia > Cricetidae > Microtus > Microtus obscurus. Next base: position 21,255 of record CAWTZC010000521.1, read on the forward strand.
CAAGGACTTCTTCAGCATATTTATTAAAATATTGAATACTAATGAAATTATAGATAAAATACTATAAAAATCAATGTAAGTGTTTTCAATGCCAAAAGTAGGGTTTCTTGAGATGAGTAAATAAGTTACTCCTGGCTTTTCTAAGTATCTATTTCAAAGTCATTCTAAATGCTCTTAAAATAAATGACACTTGCTGAAGCAGAGTGTTCACTCAATGCTAGGTGTTAAGATACGCACAAAGATTACACCCTTATGACAGACAATAGCATATCTTTAGAAGTGCCTAAAACACAGAAGAGTTAAAAATATTATTCATCTAAAAATGGCAGAATAATCAAAGCAATTTTATTTCAGATGTTTTCTCTCCATTGCAATTTGTGCTTTGTTATTTTGAAAACAGATACCAATTTGTTTTGGTTGAATTCGTTCATTCAAAGAGGACTATGAATAGAAGTTGACCCAATCACACCATCACCAATGGTGAGAAACAGAAAATCCTCAAGGAAGCATGAAACCATTGGGGCAAATATTGTATAAGAAAACAAATATTAGCAGTGGATTTCAAACCTGAATCAATTTGTGTGCTACTCTGTGAATATGAATGAATATATTTCTCGTACAACAGTGTGTATGTCTAAAGGTAAAAGTATAACCTTTGAAAACTAATAAGAATTTAATTGTAAAAACCTGAAGAAAACCCCTCAAGTATGAATGCTCTCAAACACCTCACACATATTCCAGGTTACAGACTTTTGGTTCAAATACAAAGTAACAATTTAAAAACGTAAAGCTAAACTATTTTAGAGAATAGCTTATGCGAATAAGTACATAAACTGGTTCATTGCGATGGCTTCTGGATATTATATCAAAGTTATGTCTGTAGAAGAAATAATAAGTTATACTTTATTAAAATTAAAATTTCTTCTTTTGTAAAGCCACTGTTAAGAAAAATTAAAAGACCAAGGACAAACTATGAAGATGCTTTCCAAGAGATATGTAATAAGGGACAGTTAGCCACAATATAAAAAGAATTATAAAAGCTAATAGAAGAGAAGTGATTTGATTTTCAAAATGGGTCAGAAGTCCTAGCAGGCACATGAACTGATACCTTACCAGAGACGGCAGACAGCTGGAAATAAGATACAAAGGTTTCCTTGACATCAGAGATATGAAACATAACAGTACACACCTATTAACATGTCTGAAATATAGAACATTGACAGCACTCAATACTGGAGAGGGTGCGGAACCACGGTGAGAATTCTGCATTGCTTTTGAGAAAACAAAACCAAGAACCAATACTGGAGTCATTTGGCATTTTCTTAGAAACTAGGTACAGTCTTGTTAGATACTACGGCAATTCCATAATCATTTCTCCAAAAGGTGCTGAACCTTCATGTTTGCACAAATACCTACATCATGCTATTATAGTACCTTCATTTGTTACTAAACTTAAAAGACATAAATACCCCTTTCAGTAGGTGAATGTATAAACTATCTTTGGTTCAAGTAGAAAAATGGAATATTATTCATTACTAACACAGAAAGAGACACAAGGACGTTTAAACACACATTAAAAAGGGCAAGAGGCTATGCTTAAAAGATACATGTTTACAGTAACTCTGTATGCATGGTACTCTGAAATGGCAAAACCCATGAAGACAGTAAAATGTCTAGCTGCTCCTAGGATTTAGGGGATTAAGGAGATGCAGTCTGGTGAAACATAGAAGACCTTTAAGTCAATGGAAATGTTCAGAGTGATGCCATTGTGGTAGGAGGCTTACTGCTGTCAATTTCTCCATCTTGTGGAATTTTAAGCATCCAGAGAGATTTTCTAGGGGTGGAGAAGAAAAATCACGTGTTCTTTATGATTTGAAGATACTCCTATCATGTGTGCATGTATGTGTGTATGTATGTATGCATGCAAGCATGTATGTATGTAGTATCTATCTATCTGTCTGTCTATCTATCTATCTATCTATCTATCTATCTATCTATCATCTATCATCTATCTATCTATGTCTATCTAGGCCTATCTCTATCTATATAGCTGTAATTGTTGATGTAGTATAATATTCACCAAGGAAACCAAGAAGAGGTAATAATAAAATAGAAGGAAGGCTAGAATGCAGGGAAAAGGACTTGTGGGCTGCGGAGGAGTATATAAAACTATTTTTTAAATGTCCGTCTTGGGTATTTCTTCTTGTATGTAGATAAATGTAAATGAAAGTGAAATCATAAAGCCCCAAGTTCAGCTCCATGGCTTCAGGATGGCTGTTCTAACCATATAGAAGTTTACTGAGAAACATGCACTGTGAGACAGGGCATGTTCACCTGCTTGGCTACCTTAATTTAGATGTGCAAAAGTTTTGTTCGTGACTTCATTACAAAAGTGGTTTTATTTTTAAAAGATAGAAAAATCTTAATACATAAAAAACAGAATCAAAACAATTTGTTTCTGTTCACAGTAGTCAAAGTTAGACAATCTGTTGCATTTCTAGGCTCCTAAATGAAGTGGTAATTTGATAATAACTTCAATTTGGAAAATGTTGGCCTAAGGAAAATGTAGCTGAAGATAACACATTTATTCCTCAAAGTCGGCTATAACTCACCATTCCATATGTTCCCAGGTCTACTTAATTTAGAAAATTCATCCTTTTGTAGACAGATGTCATATAAATCCATACACCCATTACAAAACACATGAAGACCACAGAGATCATTTACATTTATCTTAGATGGCACTTGAGAAATAAAGGTCTTTTTTTCCCCCTTAAGTCTATAGAAATTGGGGGAATTATTTGGAAACCATCAAACTGTTATCGAGAATCTTGGTGCCAGCGTTAAAATTTTAAATCTTAAGCCAAAGAGTATCAGATGTTGTTTCAGCTCAGTGATTAGCTAACAAATGATAAAACCCAGAGGGAAAGTAGACATTCTGGGACTTTTTTTCCTCATTATTTTGCTCACAGCTAATAGCTTTCTTCAGAGTGTCTTTTGTTTATCATTATTGTGTTTTATTTTCTTTTAAGATGAAGGCATCCTTCACACATTTTGTATTTATTTATGAAATTTCCTACAGGAAAACCAAATCAAAACAAAGCAAGGATATAATGCCAAATGATTCTAATTTAAATATCAGTAATATTATGTCATAATATGGTTACCACATGCTGTTAGTATTAATGTGCTCTTTTCCCTATTCTAACAAAGATAAAAACTGAATAAAAAATTTCTCAGGTACTACTCATACATAGGGGATGATTAATTATACTGCAAAGAGGGCTCTTTGTTACATTTTAAGAAAAAACATCTACCTTAGGTGCCAAGATTCCAGCATGCATGGTGCTGAATGGAATTGTATGAAAGAGAAAATTATGAGCAGCAACTTAGATAGCAGTGTGTTGAGCTGTTGCTAGCTGGTGGACTCTAAATAACCCTAAACCATCAACAAGTCTAGCAAAGACAACAGACATTATCACTAAATCCCATCTAAGAGCAAGGACCACAGAAGAAAATCACTCCTTAGTGTGTCATAAATGCTTTCCTCTTGGAGTCTGTGGTGCTGCAGTTTCAGCTTTTAAGAGCCACTGGTGACCAGGAAGCTGCTGCCCCATGGCCTCTGAGAACACATAGATGCCACCCGAGAAAACACTAGGAACAGTGATAGGTTCTATACTAAATGTGAAAAATATCTCTTAAAGAATGGCTCGGAGGCAAGGTCTCATATATATATATATATATATATATATATATATATATATATATATATATATATATGAATAGGTGTATTCAGTATTTGAAGAATGATAAGTTTATTTCACATACAAAATTTGCAAGATAATTTCATAGACTTTCTGTATATAAAATGTATTGATCGTATGTATTAACATATGAGTCAGCATTCATCAATCTCTCTTTGTGAAAATATATGCATCTCAAATTTGTGAAAATTTTGACCATGTCTGATTTTAAAGAACCTTAGTTTATTACAAATCCAGCACATACATATATCAATAAACAAATATGTATTGAGAACTGTAGGTGGCATATTTTTCTACCCCTTAAGAAAATACACATTTTATACACACACACACACACACACACACACACACACACACACACACACACACATTCTGACAGGTCTAACTAATCACAGTACTGAACACAGACAATTTGAAAGACAAGAATATATATGCTTAAAATTTTAACACTACTGTAATTAAATTAGTCTTATAGGCATTGTAGGAAAGAATAGACAGTTCATCTCACAGTTTATGGTCTAGCATAGGAGGATTAGGAATGATTACAAGAACATTTAAACACTAAACTTGAGATGCTTTCTGGGATTTTCAGATTGAAGTGAAGGTGAAGAAGGGCATGATATAGTAGTCCTGCTCAGATTTAACTAGAATAGAATGTTAGTGTGAGAATATTAGTGACCACAGTTTCTTATAACATAGCTGAATGAAAAAAAAGAAATAAAAACAAAAGGACATGACAGCTTCTAAATATGGTGGAGGAGAAAGTTTATTATTGATATGTGGGAGAGCATATCCAGAGGCAGAGACATCTGGGAGAGTCCAGGGTAGACATGATCAGACTGAGTTGACTTGGGTGGTGGGAGAGACATCAGCAAAGTTTCAGCATATCTACCTCCGGCCACAAATCCATGTTGTCTCTGTGACTCTTTCCTTTTCCCAACATTCAGTTCTGTCTTCCCCGCCTACCTAAGTTCTGTCCTATCAACAGGACAAGGTAATTTCTTTATTCATTAACCAAGAAAAACAACACACAGACCGAAGGATGTCCCATACCAGTAGATTAACTGATGGAGTTTGGCAAGATGCTGCATGCTCTAAGGGATGGAAGTCTTCAGAGAAAGGGTGGGAAAACTCAGAGGGTCAAACAACCATGCATAGCAAGAAGAAATATGTCAAGCAAAAACCAGCAGGCTCAGCAGTGCTGCATGGGAGATGAGAGGTGCTCCTGGGAAAGCTGAGTGCTCCTGAAGGTGAATTGGCTTTGGGGGCCAGATGATTGACAGGCCCAGTGAGATAAACTCATATTTGAGAAGACAGTAGTAAAACTTTTACATGAGAAGACAATAGTATGTGATGATCTATACCCAAAGCCAGAGGTAGAACTAATATCTACATTCCTAAAATGAGGAGCAAAAAGTGATTTGCCTTAACAAAGTCCTGCTATTTTCACCTTTTTATATGGTAGCTTAAATTCTAAGCAGTGACTGTTGTATTTAGCAGAGAAAGGTGGGGGCTGGGGAAGGTCCAAAGCCAACCTGAAGGAGGGGGTCCATTTTCAATGGCCTCCAGATTCATAAGAGCATAAAAGCATGTCCATAAATGAAATCATAGAGATAGTAAGGCAGAAACCAGCAAATGATAGATTATAAACATCCACACAACACAAAATGTCTTAAGTCAATAACATGTAATACACAGAAAATCAAATTTGTGTATCAGCCATTCTTTTCAAAACCATCTAAACATAAAAAAACTATTCTCTTATTGTATGTCAGGTTTTCATTCAATATGTATACTTTATTCTACAGATGTTACATATAAAATATAATACTGTAACGGGACAAGACAGTCCAGCAGTTCCTTCGTCTTGTGTCTTGCTGAGGCCATTTCTGGTGTAACTAGAATTTGATCTCCTTGACAGAGAATCCCGTGGAAAATTACCCAACTTTGTTCCACAAACCTGAGGTCAAGATGCCCCAGATAACATAGGTGCTGTTAAACTGACTGCTTGTGCAAACGTCAGTCTGTAGCTGCAGAGCAGAATACCAGGATTCAGTTTTCTTTTCCTTTCCTTTTCTTGTCTTTTCTTTTTTTTCCCCTTTAAAAGTTCCTTGCTCTAAACTCTAGGTGCTACACTTGGCTCCTGAAAACCTGAGCATAGTCCAACAAGCTGCTGTAAAAACCTTCACTTGTCATAATCTGTCTGAGTCGTCATGTAATTTGGACTCCCTAGTAAAAGCAAGTTACTGCATAATATAAGTACTGATATATAAACTGCAAACTGAATAATCATGGACTCTATTTTTAAACCTTACACAGGTTCCCTAAATTATTTAGCTGCTGTATATTTTGAAATATTTATAAACTAGCCTATTAATTTATATGTTTTTAAAGCTAAAAATCCATTCATTTAAATAGAAGTCTAAAATATTTTTAAAGTAAAATATAGCATAAGTCTGTGACAATTTATAGAGAGATACTTTTAGGCAACATCATGAGGAAAAAATCTACAAGTGTATGGAATACTCTGTTTAATTTAGTTTCTATCAATTTAAATACGAGAAGTCTATTATTGACTATTTATTAGTCTTTCTTTAAAATAATTCTATTTTTTCTGATGAATGATTTTCCAATATGGTTATGCAATTTTATTTCTAAATAACATGACTTATATTTCATAATTTAGATAATTGAAATAAACAGAATCTCTAGATTTTTTTATGTCAACTTAACATATTTGAAAATGAATATCTTTAAGTTTACTTTTGGAGATGTCCAATCAAAAGATTCCTGTAAATTCAGATAAAGTGGACACATCTTAGCTGGTGTGATATCATACACCTTTAACCCCAGCACTCAGAAATCAGACATAGACAGGAGGATCTCTATGAGTTTGAGGCCAGCCTGATCTAAATATCAAGTCCCAGACATTACAAGACTGTATGGTGAGACTCTATCCAAAACAAATCCACGCAAAACATAAAAACTGGGCATGTCTCAAATAGCAGGTTTAGAGGTTTGTCTTTGGGCTCTTGCAGGAATGAACTGAAGAGTCCCTTTGGTTTAGACCAGGTTTTCAGTGATAACAGCATAGCATCAGTTTCAAGACCTTCAGGCTTGGGGGAATTACATGCTGAAAGAGAAAGATGTGAGTTTAACTACAGTTACCATTATAGCTCTTATTTTTATCATTCAAAAGAAAGGGAGATTGGAATTTCTGCTAATTCTTTTCATCCAACAAATTGTTCTCCTCATCACACCTACTAATATGCTCAATGAAAGGAATCTTAATATGAACTTATTAATATAATTGTTGATATTGTTAAGTATAAACTTGATGGTGCAGTATTTAGTAATGGGAACAGGCTGTTCTAACAAGTTTGTCAGTATGTTTCACATAGTGACACTGGATGTATCTAAGGAGAACTCCACATTTCAATCCCTATGGTGATCAGCTCATATAGCCTCAGTCTTGCTTCTCTTTCAAACACACCAAACTATAGATAGAGTCTATTTTTCACATGAATAACTGACAGCAATTTCTAAGTCTGCATTTGTTGTAGAGCAGTCAAGAATTATGATCTCTAGGAAATAACTGTTCTACTTCTATTTCTAATATGGGTTTCTATTAAACATTGACTTGTTGTTTCCTTATATTTTTCTAAAGAAGACCTTCCAAAAAATGCCTTTGATTTTGGTGTCAGATTAACATAGGGACAAGGCTGTAAGAAAATTTGTGAGCACATTGCAGGGCATTTTTTTGGTTAGCTTGGGTTTCTTTAAATATATGCTTCATGTTTTTTAAGAATGCTGAGAAAAAGTATACTTTGTCAGCTCACAGATAAGTAAATATTAATCAAAACACACAGAACACAAATGAAATCATAATATAAATCAGAATATAAACACTTCCAATTGCCAACTCTGAGAGAACTAGAAATTACTTTCATGCTGTAATTTTATCAAAAATACAACTTTTATACATAGCACCACTTCCCATTTTTTTCTTGTTTCCATGCATCTAATTATCCTAACA